>BJBW01006024.1:36410-109609 GCA_004320125.1 Scolopax mira | reverse complement strand
ATAGTCACATTGTCTCTGTGCATTTAATGTCTTTCTCAAGAGAGATTCTGATATCTAGGGCAGTTGATTTCTCTCCCTTAACCATACAGGGAGATTACAGAGCCTGGATTCCTACTTTAGACAGAAAGTGTTTGAGATAGATTGTAAAAATACAGACTTCCCACTTTCATGTCCCTTAGTTTCTTCAGAGTTACTACTATAATCTAAGCAGTCTCAAATGTGGGTTTGTTGTTTGTTCATGTAATATGCAGATGGTTTAGAGATTTCTGGGAAGCAGTATTTTTGCTGTGAGAAGTAGCATTTAAAATTGCTGATTTAACTGGTCTTACTATGAGAACAATGCCATGAGAACAGTGCTATTTAATTGTCTTTAAAAGTCTTTATTATCTTTGGAAAACTTTTAAAGATATTGAAAACAGGCGTAATTATCAAGAAGCGATCTCAATAATGCTAGAAACCTCTGGCTAAATTAGGTATGTTTTATGGTTTGGGTTTTCTCTTTGACATTGTTCCTATAACTGATTCTTCGTGTCACTGCGTGGCATAGGTATGCACATTAATTTATCCTTACTCTTAGAAAATGAAGTTCAGCACTTGAGGCCTTTGACCTTGTCTGAGAGGGTGAGAAATTACCTAACTTCTTCAGTTTTAAACTCTGAAAAGTTGTTATAGAACCAAAGTAGTTGTCAATATAAATTGTCAAACTAAATAGTAGTAGTTGTCAAACTAAATATAATACTTCTCATTGATAACATATCTGCCCACAACTTTTTTTCTCTTAAAAAAGTACCTATGCAGAGGTCATCACTAAAAAATAAGCTTTCACAATTTGCACTAAATCAGCCATGACAGGTTATCACAATCCCTGTTGCATAATTTTCAGTGACAGCAATAATGTTGATTTATGCAGTGTGACAACAAATAAATGCATTGTATCATTCACGTAGAAGCAATAGCTGCAGTAAGGCTTCAGCAAGTAGACAGGATCTTTAGTTTGCATCATTTCAGAAGGAGGAACCTGTATAATTTTCTGTTCAAACAGGAAGTTTCATTTGGAACAGGCCCCTGGGAAGCACAGGGATTTCTTTTAGGATAGTTTGTGATCAATGACCATAAAATAATTTTCCAATCACTTTGATTTTTTTTCTGACCTGAGCTTGGGACCCCCTAGTACAATCAAGTCTATGACAGTTTTCTTTTGTGTTCAAATGGAGACCCCTTCATAGCTACTCCTTTAATAAGGAAAAAAAGGTGGTGGTTCTGTGTTGAGTATAAAGATTGACAGTGATTATTGCATTGTACTATAGTTTTTGGATCTGAAAGTTCTTGCAACATCATAAATTTCATGTAGAGAGCAATGACTCTTCTGAATTATCCATCTTTGATTGCTCAATGTTTCATTACAAAACCCTATTTTTTAGGACTGTAAGTGCCAATGTCATCTTAGAAAAAAACACTAGTGCAAAGCATCTTACAAAGTACTATTTATTTATAAGATTATATGTTTTTTTTATCTAACATTAATCTGAGTCCTTATTATTTCTTAAGCCATTAACATTAACAAAACTTGCATGCAAGAGACCTGGAAGACAAGAGTCAGGGTCAGGAGTAACATAGCAACCCTTTTGGTACTTATGAAATCTGGCAATTACCATCATGCAGAAAGAAAGTAGAGTGGCTGCCAATAAGGTTTCACAACAGTAGATGGAAGGAAAATCTGTCCTTTTGCACATGCCATGAAGTTGAAGATGGAAACTCAGTGGCATCAGCATGAAGCAGCAAGGTTATAAATAATGTCAAATGGCCTCCTATAGTGCAGGGAAGCTCACAGTTATTAGACTGGGGTAGTACAAATCCTAGTTAGAAAATGTGCCAGATCTATAAACTTGTGTACCTGAGTTGAGAAGATGAGGTCATAAGAGCAGCTTCACAGAAGTATTGCAGGCATAGGGAAAAGAGAAGGCTTACTAATGTCCCTGAGGTCCTTGGGGGGTGATGTCCCAGTTTTGCTTTCTGGCACCCACCACTTCTTCGTTCCTTTGGCAGAAGAAGTTCTGCACAAAAAGGGAGGGGAGCACTTCCAACCTGGTAAAGACACACTTCCTAAAGTAGCATTATGTTCTTTTCCTTGGCTGGCCAAGTGAGGTAGCTGGACTTTGTTGTGCATGCGTTGGGTTTAATTCAGATTATGATACCCTGTAATTTTTAAGGATGTGGACTACCATCAAGCTAGATTTTTAAATTTGAAATCAGGCCTAAATGCATGTTCTTTGTCTCCTTTATTGTTTCAATGAGTGTAAAAAAAAGTGCATCAGTGATACCCAAAAACAACATACAACATCTATTAGAATGGCATACAACCCACACGCTGTGGCAACTTTCCAGGTCCACAAATTATTCTAAATTATAGTAATAACCCAGGTAATTATAGCTTTTTCTTTTTTTTTTTTTTTTTTAAATAAGAAACATATTGTTAAACACAGAAAGAACTTAACTTCATAAGCACTCAAGAATGCTAAGCTCACTGTTACGCTTTGCTGGATATTGATAATGATGGTACTTATGCCAATGGTGGAGAGGAATGCTCATAATGTTTCTTTGGTCTGATGTCACCCCACAAGCAGCCTGGTTATACAGAGCTGTGGTGAGAAAGATTGTAGTAACTGAAATCAGGCCTTCCCACAAACTCTATTAGAGATGCTGGAAACCATACACATTTTCTCAAGCCAATAACGTCAGTGGCATTCAAGCAATTGTCACATGTCATTGAGGAAGATGGAATAAAACTGAGTGGCACACCTTCATCTGGTAAGCCTGAAGGCTGTATTCGTTGACTACCTATATCTGGCATCTTTTTCATTCATTTTTCCATTATCCCACCTTTTCCGTGTTTTTTTTTTTTTCTTGTTATTGTAGGTGCAAGGAATTTAACTTACACTGCCCTCTCTATTCCATATCCACACTAGATCACTTCCAGGATTTCATCAAAAATGGCTTTTCCTTCCTTCTCTTTCTGGGACTTACCTTTCCTCCTCCATCATGTGAATGTGACCCAAGACCTTCTCTCCTGATTGCTTATATGCTGTGTGCCAGCATTATTACGCACTTTCTCTAGGGGCCTCCGTCCAAATCCTCTGTCCCAGTGGCTGAGTGACCATTCCTGTCTAGCCTCCTTCATCTCCTCATTTTGCCTCTTCCCCAGGACCTGTCTCTCATCTGCTTTCTCCATCTGAGCAATGCCCACACGCTCACAGCTTTCATTTTTCTGTCAGCCAAGGATCTGGCAAGTTCCTTAACAAAGATGTGTCACGAAAAATCTACCGTTACCTCTGCGATGATAAAAGAGCAGCTGTAAAACATACTTGCTAGCTTTTTTTGTGCAGGTTGTGGCCAGAAATAATGTCACTAAGCTTTTCAATACCATCTTTGAAAACATTTTAAAAACACTTTTGTGGCTTAAGCATAGGGGAAATGCAGTCATTCAAGTAGAAATGGTGGTGATGTAGAGGTGAATGCGTTCTTGCAGACATCATGAAAACAAGTTTCAATTGGGATATGGCATGTTGTAGTTTGCTTTTTTGTCTGCCTTCTGCCACATGGAAGTTGTATTAAGTCTAAAGAGACACAAAGGCACACTTCAGGGTTCATCTTCAGGTTTCCATTCTACAACCATCCCTAAAATGGGAAGATCATTCTTTTTGGAGGATCACCATTAGTATTGGAAATATGTTTGTATGTCTGTATTTTGTATTAACAATATGTTTATTAGTATTAAGAATATATTATGAATATGCAAAATTTGTTAGCAAAGAGTTTAAATTTTTACATCATTCCTTCTCCTTTTCCTTTGATAAATGGTATGATTTTACATAACCCAGCAGAGGAAATTCCACGTGAGGGTTCAGGGGACAGAAAAAGAGAATTATTTAGCTGATGCCTGATTATTGTAAGGAATTAAATTATTTTTTTTTATTACTGATGAAAGAGAATAATATCATAAGCAGCAGCATGTCTTTTTAAAATGTCTTATATCAGAAGATTTTTTTCTCTCTTCAGAAGAGAAATTAAAGAAGATTTTCTTAAAGATCTGTGTAAGAATATGTTCACATTGAAGTGACCCTTATATATTGCATGCATTCTGAGGTAACCTATAAACAAAATTTCTGAGTGTCCTTCCAGTCACAGAGTCAAACAGTTAAGAAACTGTTGCTTAACAAAACACATGTACACTTTTAATACATACTCCATAAATTAAGCATATAAACTTCCAATGGCCTTTAAAGTATCTTGGAGGAGTTCAAGAGACTCTCACCAATTCATCAAAACCATTGGTTTGTTTTGTTGACAACCATGCAGGAGTGTTGACCTGAGGGACTGGTAATGTGGGAATTGCCGTTCAGCTTTCAGCCTCTTGAGTCCAGCTAGGAAATTACAAAAGAAGACTTTTTCTTTCCAACTCTCAGGCAAGCCGTAAGGGAAAGAAATCATACCATTTCCTTACAAGAATTTGTCTTTTATTCCTTCAGCTTCAGAGATAAAGAATAATGTTTGGATACCAAGAAATAGATTTCACTAATTTTTGTTTTCTGGGGAATTTGGTGAATAGCCCCTCAGATAAGCTGAGTTAGCCCATTAGCTGCCCTATTAAAGCCTTTCAACAGAGCTTTCTAAACAATTCTTAAATGTGTTGAAATCTAGGCAGAATGTGGAAGCTTTTTTTCCATGAAACAGAACCCAGTCAATGTTAGCATTTAGCCAGAATTGAATGGTGAAGCACTTCGTAACATTGCAGAGGATCTAAGACAGAAAGGAAAAGAATTGGTTCCCGCCATCTCCATATGTTATCTTTGCTGGCTCACAATTCCTTTGGGATTTCCACAGTAACAAGTGGAGAGTTGAAGAAGCTATCCAAAATGAGCAAATGTTATCTCTCACTTCAGAGATGGAGAGACAGAAGCAGTGACAAATCTAAGGACAAAGCAAGCCAATAATGTGTTTAGGAAAAGAATTCAAACATCTTGAATTCCCTTTCTATCTATCTCAGACCTGCCATTGTAAATGCGGCCGCATGGTTAAGCTGTTATCTTTTACTTGTAGACCATTCTCATTCATCTAAAGAGTTTGGAATTGCATCATAGTAATAAATTTATCTTACTGCTCTACCTGCTTAACGTTTTTTGCTAATATCTTTGTCATCATTAACCCTAACAGCCCTTACTCTCTGTAGGACATACATGTCTGAGCTTACCAACACCTATTCTCATCTCCAGCTTGCATGCTTCAGCTACCTTTAAAATGTATCCCTCCTTTCTTCCTTTCCTCCACACTTTTCTCTTACTTTATTCCTCTTACTACCTAGAGAGAAGGAAGCAGATTTTTCCATCATCTCCTCAGCATCTGACCCTAGTAAAGGTATGTGGGGAAAGGCCCGAAAGATATAAAAAAGCCATTGCACAACAGGTTGACCTTCACTTTGTGTAGAAAACACTAAACGGCACGTTCAGAGCTCCCATTTGGACATCACCCATCAGAGTCAGGACAAAAGTGTAATGTTTCAGAAGAACTCCCTGATTATACGTTACATGACTCTGAAAAGTCCCTGCAGTCAAATCTTGCTTTGGTAAAGGTTCCATTATTTATGAACTGACTGTGTAGTGAGTGAGTCTACCATTTTGCTTTCGACTTTGAGGTTTTAAACTTAACAGTGTTTTACAAGTGTTTTGTAACACATCTAGTGTTGAAATCCTGTTTTCCCCCATTCATACAAAATCAGAATAGCTTCCTGTTATTATACTACTTAAAGAGCCAGACTTTCCCACCACCGACAACTTTAACCTGCTGGCTTGAAATTTATATTGATTCTGTCACTAATCTAGTTGCTTTTGATATGAGTCTTTTAGGTGAATGTGCAGGGTTCTTTAAATTTAATTGCAGCAGATGTTTCTTTGCGTTTTCTCTCTCCCATTTCATTCTGGATTTTAGTTGTTTTTCCTTGGAAAGGTACATGAAAGGGAAATCCTTGTATAGTCAAATGTTTGTTTTACCATCTAAAGCTTGCAAAGGGTCCTTAGCCTGGGCTGATTTCTTCTTGAAGAGTTGTAATTATTCATGGAAAGAAAAAAAAAAAAAGCCTTTGTCACTAATAGGCTTCTTGGTGCTTCTTGTAACAGTCTTTATTATTCCTTTCTACATAATTTTCTATTGATGAGGTGAAAAAAAGGCTTCCTCTGCTGTTGAGAGAGAAAAGGTAATTGTTCTTTTTTCACATTTACCAATGCTTGTTGTGTTCCTTATGTGTTTAAAGGACAAGGATGCAGAAAATGATGTTATTGATGGCATCACCATGGCAACAGTTCTTTGGAATAACACATTCTGGCATTGTTATTCTGCACACACAAAAAAGGGGGACTTTCTTTTAAGCACAAACAGATTGTGCCCCTTTTAAATGCACCCATGAACTTTGCTTTTCTGAAGATTTACAGACTGGTTTGGGGCAGAAAGGATTCTGACATCATTTACCTCTCTGTGCACATCACATTATGGTGTTAAAAAAAAAAACCACTTTGAAAAAGCCAGTGGTTTAGAGAGACACGGTATGAGAAGGATACATAAACATTTCTTTGATCAGAAAGACAAAAAACCTTGAAAGAATTTTGAAATTTATGAGCTCTAGCACCAGACCCCCACTAAATAATCAACCAAGAGACAGAGGAGAATGAAGGAGCCAAGCACTCTGAGCCTATTAAAGTAGTTATTTAGTTATGACAATACTCCAAATAACTTAGCTTTTACCCCAGCCACTACACATCTTAAAACATTTTGATAGGAAATCAAATTGCCCATTCACAAGGCAGTTTGCAAACACGTATTTCACCTTTCATATTTAGTGTTCCATGGTCCTCAGGTATTGACAGTCTTGCTAGAGTAACATTTTAGAAACTATAGCCTTTTCTAAGTTTAATATCATTTTATTCGTTCTTGACTCCACTGCTGTTCTAAGTTGTATTACTTGATATATCTGATACTGGTCAGTGAAATATATATGTGGTTTTATAAGAAAAAGAAAGGGATATATTGAAATTTGGAACAAGTTTGAAATCCATTTTGCCCTCTGTGGTGCTGTTTCTGGCACCCTGGAGTACACCTTCCAGTTTGATTTCCCCGAGGGGCAAACTGTTTCTTGCACTCTGGATGGTGCATGAAAGCAGGCTGTACAAACCTTGAGGTTTGAGCACAAGAAAGCTTTGCACCTAAAAAGAACTTGTGTTACGTGCAAACATATTATTTAATTATACCCACAGTCTCATTTCAGATAAACTGGTTGACTCAATGGCTTGAAAAATACTGTTAAAATGTTGATTCCAGGTTGTACATGATTTTTCTGAAAGTCACCAAAGCTACCAGAAAGCAGCTGTTTTGTTGTAGGAGAGTATCTTAGACCATTGGTGTTTTCTACTGACTAAATGTTGATGGAAATGTGAAGCTCTGGGGACACAGCTACATATGGATGTTGCTTCACATTCAGCTTTTTAGAGCTGGACTGACCCCCAAAAAACTGAGTAGGAAGCTAGAAACTAGATTGCTTTGTCTCTTATCTTCGAGAAACATGTCTGCCTTTGTGCTACATGGTCCTTTCTGCACAGGGGCAAGTCTATGAATTCCTTAACATCATGGTCAGTGTTTTATTTTCTAAGGAACAGACTGATTTTTGAATCTTGGTCACCTACCAAAAATGGTAGGCCTGATGCAAGATAATAATTTGATCTGTGTTCCATATTTACCTTCAGAGCAGTGGATGGTCTTCATTTCTTGCACAACATATTTTTGGGTTTAAATACGTTATATATGCATTAGTAGCTATACCATTAAATACAATTGCAAATATTCATTATATATATACTTTGGTACATATTCAGTCATCTATAAAGGTATATAGTGTATACAGCTATATGTATTATAATATAATGTATCCTTTTGCTAATTAGTTCTATGTTTATGTAAAAAAGAAAATAAGAAAAAGATCTATTACATCTCTGAAACTTTTTCTGGCTATCAACATCTAGAAATATCTTTATGTGTTGTGTTCATTATAATAAACTAGTCTTCCTAGAATTTCAAAATTAGTATCAGAATTCTTCAGACAATGTTGTCTCATTTGGGGTGTGTTATGCCTGAGAAAAATAGTGACTATAAGTCAATGCCACAGGAGACTGTTGCTTTCCGGAAAAAGGATTTGGGTTGTGAGAATATTCCCAATGCAGAATAGGCACTGCTGAGGTCATTCTTCCACTTGAAATTTTAAATGAAACACTCAAACATCCAGGGCCCTTTATCATTGGCTAGTTCCGTGGGGACTGAAGTGTCTTAGTTAAAGCTTAGTAGGAACCCAAAATGAGGAACCTGTTTCATCCTGCTTCTTTGCAAGGTTTACTTACTACACAGCTTTCTTAAATGGCAGAGTCAGGAAGTAAACCTGCAAAATATCTCTTGCTTCAAAGGTACTGATCAAGCACATGCTCATTTTATGTTTAATTATATGATGTTGCAAGAAGTTGTGAAATTTCCCTGGGAAGAGTTTGGGATGTGAAGGAGTTCCTGCAAAGCAAAGTGTTGTTGAAATGTCTACTGTTATTCTCTCTATTTGAATATTTACTATGTGTTTGAAAAAGTGCCCTAGAAATATCTATTTTAAAAAATATTTTATTAAAAATATTTATTTCTGGACACCAAGGCTGTCTCATGTCAGCCGTGCAGATTTCAGAAGGAAAAAAATAGACAATCTTAGGGTTCTTTTTTTTTTCATCCCATCTCTTGCCTTATCTTTATGCAATAATACTGTAATGATTTAAACTTCGTCTAGACCTGTGTCAAAAACATCTCACGAAACACTACTGAAAAGCTGTAAGTTCAACAAAATTATTTATTTATACTTGTAGAATGCATCTGCTTTCTGACATTATTTTAAGTTCATAGTTAAGAATCATAGTTTTTTATTGGAAGACTAAAAACTTTGCAATATCTTTATGAAAAGTTTCACTTTGTAGAGGTGGAGAAATTTTGTTTAAATAACTCGGTTTTCCTGTAACCAGGGATGGAAAAATCATTTTCTTGCCATTATCTGGTCTAATGCCCTACAGTCTTCCAATATTATAAATAGGTTCTTTTTATCCCTTGAGAGAACCCTTTTAGGAAAGAGTGAGCCAGGTTTTCATATCTCTAGTATGCTATGAGGCCCAAAGGCCAAGTATTTAAAAAAATAACCTGGGACTTTCTCATTTTTGAGACAACTTGGGACTTCCTTGTAGTTATTGAACTCCTACCCATCGGAGGGTATTTGAGCAAACCTTGATGATGATGTCATTTGCTGGCTGTGCTGTAGCACTGCTTCTCTGGGGGCCAGGATATCAGACCTACTCCAGGTTTATTAGCTCAAGGTTCATTAGTATATTAGAATTATGACAGCAGTAGTGAAGTCTCAAACAGAAAAGCTCATTCCTCAACTATGCTTCCTGCATAGCCTTGTCTGCCCTCAGGGTCAGCTCCATCTCCCTGAAAACCAACCTTTTCTTTTGCTTTGCTTTACTGTTTAAGGAATTGCAATTTAAAGATGAAACAAAATAAAAGCAGATTGCAGTGGTGGTGACTGTGTTTTGGTTTGCTTTCCTTTCTTGTCCTTATCTTTCTTTTCCCCTGCCGTATATTTCCCTTTGTGTGAAAACAGTGGTAATGTCAGGTGCCAAGTAAATACTAGCAGGGACTGACAGCCTTGATTCTGCCACAGCAGCAGCAACATATTTTCCCTGGGTTATCTTGTTGAATTTTCTTTGAGATAAACCATATCTCAAAGATTTGAGAAGGTAACTATACTCCATTTCCCCACAGAGATTATTAGAAGGGCTTTATCAGCTTCTATTGGTAGCTCTGCAATGTGAGAAATAGACTCAGATTGCCAAACTTCTTTCATGTGATCTAATAAAAAGCCATCACACAATCACAAGTTGGTCAAAACTTGTGGGCTGGATTTCAGCCAGTCATTCTTATTCTCTGTTCTTGGTCCCACAGGTATTGCCGTTGGTTTCTGGAAATTTTTGAATCTATTTCCTTTCCCTTCTTGAATCGTTTTTCTGCTAAATTAAACTTGGTCTGTTTGCTCCCATCATTCACTTAATCTTTCTATCCCCTTTTCTGAAATTACAATACCTTTGCAGAATTTCAAATCTTTGCTTTTACTGCTGGCGGAGTGAAGTTATATTTCTGACACATGCCTATTTCTGAATCTTAAGATAAAACCCCTCTTTAGGGCTGGATGACGCATGCAGTTTCCTGGCTGCTGCTCAGAGCAGGAACATCTTGTCAGAGATCAGACTGCAAGGCTGCCTGCTGAAGATGCTGTCCCTAAGCACGTTTTATATCCAAACTGAAAACACATGTAATTGCTAAACAAACTTGAAATTGTTTATTTTATAATATACCAGCAGCTGTTTTCTTGAATGATGTCCAGGATTTCTCCAGCCAACCTACTTAATAGTGTAGAATTCTGTTTCCTTGGGTCGGTTTGCCTGCTTTATTTGTTTTCTTTTCTTTTCAACCCCTGTTGGGGTGAGTTGTAGCCACTGAAACAACTGTATTTTCCCAAAGCTTTATGCAGAACCAAACAACTTATTTCAGGAATGAAGATGGAAAGAAAGGCTGTGTTCATTCAGTGAAGAATACAAAAAACATTAGACCATGACACAGATTATTAGATTTCCAGCATACTCAATGCAAGGCTTCTCACTTAGCTCCAGTGGTCTATTCCCAGCTGGATGCTTGGTACCCATGATACGATCGGCTGAGGAAGGGTAGCTGCCTCAATCAGTTAGTTTTGTCTTCCATTTTCTTGCTGAAGAAGCAAATCTTGCTGTTTCTTTTTTATCCTCATGTGAGGACATACTCTGTTTTGAGGTGAGCTCACCCAGACATTCTTCACGTTCCAGAATCAGACCTTATTAGTGAGACAGAAGTGTCCAGAAGATCTGATGTAACTGTGCAGCATAAAGGTGAAGGTCGGATCTGGACTGTTGGAAGACAATCCTTCAGCTACAATGGAGCTAAAATCCGACCATATGTATTTGTTGACTGTAATTGGGTTGTTTAGCTGAATTTTCATTACTCTTCTAAAGCACACAAGATGCTGGAGTTAGAAGGCCTAAGAAGGGACACGCAGATGGAGATGGGGAGCTGCTTTCCACAAGTCAGCCAAAAAGTTAACAGCATGCTTTTTTGGATAGTCAACCATCTAACTGCGTTTATATGATGAAAATTTACATGCATAATGAAACATTTGGCTTGAAACAGCCATCTTGCACTTTCACTAGCATCATGTTCCTGTGTCAATCAGAAACTTGGTGTGTTTTGTTTGACCTTTATTCCAGTGAAACAGAAAGCCTGGGAGAGGAGTTGTTGCTGTCAGTCTTCTATATTGCTTGGTTATTAACCAGTGTGTTTTAATGTAGTGCTGTAGCTACTCACATGAATTTTTAAAAAGAAAATAAACAATACAAAACAGAAGTATCCCACTATGTTATTAGCTTAGTAAAGAATAAAAATGGGAATGCTTATTTATTCTTGTATTATTTCCTCTCTCTGCTGCTGAAGATATATTTCCCTCTTTCTAGCACCAGGCATTGAGAGAATGATCATGAGAGAATGATTTAGGTCACAATTAGGTGACCTAAAGAGTTTTACATGCTACATTCTGCTTTTTATTATATAATTATTATAATTACAATATATTTGGTAGTATGATATTTTGCTATGATATATTATACTTACTGATACAGTTGAACTATATCAACTGATCCTGGTAGTTGAACTCTATTGCTCCTTAAATTAGTAGTTCTCTACAAGAAAACAGTCCTGAAAGTCCTCAATACCACTGGTAGATGTTGGTAACACCACATGGATCCCCTGCCCAAGCAAAAGTAATTTTTAACTATAACTAAGATTGATGGAGAGAAATTAATCACAAAAATTGCTTGGTTTATTCTTTACTTTAGGTACAGTAAAGTTCATAAAAAGTGTATAAAACAGCTCATAAACTATTAAAGACTGTGGCTTATCAGAGGCCAGCAATTCAATGACTTGCATATAACTTATATTTCATATCTTTTAACCCTTCTAGAAGTTACTAGAACAGAATCATACATTGTAATGTATGAATCTATAAATCATGTCTGCAACTTTTTAATTATTTTTTTATAAAATTGATTTTTTTTAATTAAACAGGTGTGCAACTGTAGTAAGAGATTTCACTGTGTACCTAGTGCTAAAATTAACTTATCATCAAAAAAGAGAATCCAATCATGTAGCTTTGAGGACTGAGTATAAGTGATGCACATGCTACTATGCATGTCAGTGTGCACAAATGGGTTAAGTTCAAGATTTCTTGTATTTTCTTGCCAAATTCACATATACTCTGACAACATTCTAGAAGTTACTGGTATATCTTTGGTGCAATTTAAAGTAGTCTTTTTCAGATTGTGTTTGGAATGTTTATTTGCAAATTATAAAAAATAGCAGCAGTATAAATATAGAATAAGTGAAATAATGACACCATAGCAGATAATGTAAGCATATATGATGACTCACAGAGCAAAATAATTGCTAGAAGTCTCAATTAAGATGAGAACAGGCAGTGCTGATGAAAAATAAAGGCTGATCAGTACATTAGTTGTCACAGTTGGCCTGATTTAAGCACTTTCAGAGCCATTGAGCTGAAAACATTTTTAGAGCATAACACAATGGAGAGGTCATTGTATCAGACCCAACATTTTGCAGAACAGCACTATTAAGAGATTTGTGATAACTAGATGGCAGACTGGATTAATGTAGTAGACTCACGCCCAAATCTCTCCTAGGCCAGCAACAAAAATGAATGTGAATTGTGGGTCATATAACAATGTCTGCCACTCTCCCATGAACAATCTTTTGTAACTGAAACTCAGAAAAAATACAGGAAAGCAATAGGAGAGAGTTTTCTCAAGTCATATTTAAAATGCTGAGAGAGGATTTAGTTTAATTAGATTAGTGTTTTCCTTTCTTAAGTGGCATTTGTCTTCCTGTTTATAATGTACTTTCCATTGGATTCTGTTTTACTGTCCTTTTGTAAGGTGAATTTGCTGAGAGTGTGTCTGTGTTTGAAGTTTATTTTACTGTCTGCCAGTGCTGCTAGAGACAACATGCACCCATTTTTGTGCTAGTCTTTAGATACTACCTTGACTAACAGCATATGTAATAAGTTAACTTTTATTAACAGTTGACATGAAAAACCTAGAACATTTCAAAGTTGGATGTTTTAGTGTCATGATGATAAAGTAAGGGTTTTCTGGTTGTACAGACTTCTTTTGCCAACATTTAGTCTCTCCATTGATTTGGGAGCTATGGTTTTTCACTTGACCCATAGTCACATCAGTTCTAGAAGCTGGAACACACAGATCACTGGAAAAAAAACAGGTTATTCCTGGTGTTCAAACCCAGAATGATGCAGTTGTGCACACAACGCGAGAGTGGGGGGTCATAAGGCTGTGTAGTAAAATATGTAGTTCTGCAAATACTTTCTGGTTAAGGCTTGGGTGGAAGATCCATTGTCTCATATTTTGCCCAGGCCATGCAACATACTGATGTGAAACTGCTATGGACATGTAGTATCTTGGAAAAGGCCTAGAATAATTCCATAGATGTTTCCCCTCTCTTCTCTGGTTCTGCATTACATTGGTTGGCTCCAGGAAGGAGCAACATGTGAAGTACAGGGCATTCCTCTTGGTGCTGGGCCCCCTCTGCTCAGTTGGAGCTTACGGTGATTAAGAGAAAAATTTCAGATATATTTAAATGAGCAGCAGAATTCCACCCACTTTTTCCATGATCATGTTTTTTACTTGAATTACTAGTTTTCACCCATTTCTACAAATGAAGCTGTTTGGCCTTGATTGTGCTAGTTACCCCCAGAGAGAACACAGCATTTTTGCTGGAGCCGTGTGCTGCCCATCTCTGGGGAGAGGAGCCTCCTGGCCACCAGCACGTGGCAGTGCCAGTGGGTCTGGAAGCACGCTGCCCACCTCCCCTTTGGGTGGCAATCCTGGGGCAAGGGAAGCTAAACACCAAGGCAGGCACTGAGATGCTTAAGAAACATCCCCCTTTCACATCAGGGGAATTTTTCCCATGCTGTTATTTACGTTCTTGACTCCTTATGTAAAAAGCACGAGCGCATTAGGTGGCTGCTAAACATTAACTAAAATAAGGCAAGACTTTGTTTCTCAGGAGGTGATGGTGAGGGGAGATGATAACTCAGACATTTTACTACTTCTGTGATAGCAGAGTGAGTGGTGTGCACTTGGCAGACCAGTAATTTTGCTACCCGCAGTGTGCTCCATCCAGTTCCAGTATAAGAAAATATGGGAGGTGGTTTATGTATTTCTAGTTTGTTTTAGAGTTTGAACCGCATCCTGCTAAAGAGAATGCTGAACAAAGTCATTTTAGGAATCTGTATGATTTTGTGTAGCAACTAATCTAGTATTAGGAAGGTATTTAGCATATTTTTTTAATATATTTTAGTGTGATTTATATGCTATATCATAAAAGGTTCAGTATTATCTGAAGAATCAAAATTGCAAAAAGTAAATCTTGTATATCAAAAATGATTCATAAAGCATTTGTGTATGTTGACTGATACAGAAGATGTTGCCAATTACTGCATTTGCTGAATAAATAAAATTTAGAGTGATTAAAACTATTTGCAAATTAACACAAATTTGGTTTAGATTACATTTTTAAACAAGCCAAAGTATTTCTTTACTGACATTTTATTTAAATAATTTTTTTTTGTAATTTAAGTCTTAGGGATTTTGAAAAATACTAAAATATAAATGAAAAATTTTAATGTGGATGAGTTTCTGCTCTTGGGTGAAAAATAACAGTCTCTCATTTCACCAAAATATTTTCATTTTTCTGAAATAATGGTTTTCAGACTTGGGCGATTTATGTGGTGTTCTTCTCCAGCTAAACATGGAACTGAAATACTTTTTCTACAGCTCCTACTATCTGATGAATACAATAACTGAAATGGTTAAAACAGTAACTGAAATATTGTGGTCTTACATGCAAATACCAGCATAAAATTATGCTTTGTTTTTCACTTTTGTTTCAAAATGTAATAATTCTGATCTTCAGTTTCTCCTGATATTTTTAGCAGTGCCCACGTCTTCCCAAGTGATTTTAACAATGGCAGATACTCAGTATCTGTAAGTAAACACTGAAAATCACTTGCTTCATTACTCTTCTGGGCCATTAAATATCTTCTTTCATCTAATTCCTCTCTCCTCATTGCCTCAGCCGTGTGACTCAATCAGGCATGTGTTATCTTTCCCAGATCCTTTTCTGAACATGGCGTAGTGCGCAGGAATGCAGTTTGTCAAACACATTGTGTCTGAAATCCTTTGTTGGGAGAAGTGGAGAGAAAGAGATTATAAAATGTCTCAAAACCTTCAATAAAGGTTGTTCCCAGGTTTCTTATGTCTATTCAGCCAAAGAAAACATTCATACCTTACTTCAATGTATAGGATAGTATGGTATGGTATGTGTTATATCTTCCAGTAGCATGTGTTATCCAGATTGCAATTTATATTAGAGAATATTTTTTTGTGCTTTGGCAAGTTTTTAGACTCATCAAGACTAACATGGGGGAATTTAGAAGAAATATATCTGTTGTCTATAATGTTGGTTTTCTAGGCAGTAAGATTTAAAATTCTGATAATTTTTATAGGAGAGATGAACAAAAATGCCCACTCAGACTGGTGATGTGTGTTTTTCATTGCTCTGCTAATATAAACCTTCCTGAGGGAAAGCCAAGCAGTGCAAATAACTTCTGAAGCTGGCAGTTTCTGTTGACCTGAGGGAATCTCTGACTGACTCAGAATTTCGTACACAAAGTTTCTTAGTATCCACCTTATACGCTAATTTGTGTTCAGTTAAAACCTCTTTTGTATGCAGAGAAACTTTTGCTCAAATTCATCGTAAAGCCTTGACGCTTGGTTTGCAGCATTTGACAGCGTGAGACCAGCCACAGCCTAAAGGCAGCGTGTGTAGGTCCCAGAGGTGGCAGGTACATTCATCTAGTTTGTGTGGGAATAAAAAGGGAGGGCAGGGATGCCTTTCACCTTTGGAAGCAAAAACTTTGCAACAGCCCTGAAAAATCATTTATTTTGTTACAGTAGGTCGGACATTTTACACTGGAGTTATTTCAAGAAAACAGCCTAGAATAGGTAGCAGTAGCCATATTAAAAAGGGACAGAGGAGCTGCTGAGTCCTCACTGATGTTGCATGTACCAGAGTTTTGAGGAATACATGCTGTGTTCCCGGGAGTAAGCTGAGTTACGCTGTGAATTCTCTGTCAGTGTACTCTTGAGAGAATTTGTCTCTCCTTTCCAGGTCAGATATCCAAGGGGAAGTCTGGGAAGGCTTTGTAATGCAAATGTTGCTAGCCTTCCTTCACACGAGGAATGCTAGATGCTGACCCATAAGGACTGAGTTCAAGATTTCTGTGAATATGTGGGATTTGAATGAACACAGTAATGAAAGGCTCCGAGAGCATAAGGTGCATTCAGTATCTAAACCACTTACATGGTTTAGAAACCTAAAACTGGCTCCATGATGATTAAGAGAAAGCTGGTTGATACTGCTCCTTGGCATAAACATTAACAGGAATCCACCCAGGGCACTTGGACATATGTTTTGTTAAATATAGTCAAAGAGAAAAGTGGTAGTAGGTTTATTGGTGATGAGCTGTGCTTATGGTGGGTGACACAGAGAACTGAGATGTATGACAAATATTGAAGAAATAGATCCAAGCAAAAATGCTCAGATATATTCTTTGGTAGATTTTTTGTGTTAGAAAATATAAAGCATGTTAACAGACAAATAAAAATGCACCAGACAGTAACAACCATTAAATTTATACAAGGCAAAAATAACAGCCATCTCAGTCATTCAACTCTGATAATCACCTGTGGGATAGACAACTTCCTGGAGTATCCTTTAAATCCATTATATTTTCATGAAAAATTAGGATATGGATCTGGAAGAGGAAAATCACAAGTCCTGGGTTTCTACATGCAGTAGAGACGTCCTATATTCCCCAGTAGTACTTGTTACATTTGCCCCAGAGCAGATTTGTCCTTTATTATACTGTTTTGTTGATTGTATACCTCTTTTTAGCTGCGTTCTTTTGCCCTGTGGAACACAGCCCACATGCAAAATAAAAATCACAATTAAAATTATGGGAGGAATGAATGCGTATAATTATTTTGCAGGTTTTTTTTCAGTACTAATATTTTCCAATTTTCTTTCTTTTCTTTACAGAGGGTATGAACTGTATGAACAAAGATCATGGGTGTGCACACATCTGCCGGGAGACGCCCAAAGGTGGGGTTGCCTGTGAATGTAGGCCTGGCTTTGAACTTGCCAAAAACCAGAAGGACTGCAAATGTAGGTAGTTGAAGATTAAATTTCAAATGCCCCCAAATGTCTTATTTTCTTCGTTGTTATTGTTTTACAGAAGCCAATAAATCAACTTCGTTTTGGCCAAAGGTGATTTATAACTTTAGTAATGCTTTTTGCTCTAGAAGGTGTACTTGAGGATGGGTAATAGGGATTGGATAACAGAATGTCGGCAGTGATTCAGTTAGCAAAATGGAAACAACTTTTCTACTTCACTATGAATGCAATTTAATCCAGGCTTGCTTTGTAAAGCAAAACAAACAAAGCATAGAGGATTCTGGCTTGCAATATTTTGAAGGTCCACAATGGTACATGCATTGATAAATCTACTAATAAGTTTAATGATAAACCCACTAGAGCTAACAAATTAAGAGTGTTAATACCTCTTTTTTAAAGGATAGAAATGTTTACTGTAGTCCTGTTTCCACTGTACACAGTCTCCTTTCTTTTTATTACTTGGAAAACATGCAGCTGTATCACACATACTGGTCTTCAAAGAAAATCTCTGAGTCATGTATTCTCAAAGCTGTGATGCAAAAGATACAGATACTCATTAGCCCACAAATTGGAGATTATTCTGTTCAGGTTAAAATAATTGACCCTGTGTCACTCAGTACCCTCATCTGAAAGCTTCCAAATTGTATGGGAATCTTTCTCATGGTTTCAGTGAGTGTTAAATCTGAGTCCAATAGCTTCCTTTCCTACTTGGTAGTTTTGTGAGAGACAAAAGAAAGGAAGCATCATAAAATAACATGTAACATGCTTTGTACTAGTCATAGGGCCAGTATTTTCGGGATAGCTTTCTTCTGCTTCAGCTTTTTTCTTCCTGAGATCTCCACTGTATAAATATGCTTAGATGATATTAGCATCCAAGTACAGAGTCACCTCTGAATATCATCAAGAAATGCCACAGGATATTGTGCAGCCTGATTGCTCCTCAATATAAGGAGGCTGCACAGGGCCAAAGGCAAAAGCACAGACAAAAATTTCCTTTATGGTAATTTTCATTCTCAATGTTTATTCAAAGTGAACATTGCGTACTGTTAATTACAGTGCAACATCAGCTACATTGGAGAGGATGTTTATTTAAGTTGTTTATTATTTGTTTCCACAAATTTGTACATTCCTTAGGAATGGTGTTATCCTTTTTCATCATGAGATGGTGACAGGACGTTTAGAGCGTTTTCTAGAACAATATTTCTAAATGCCTTAAGGTTTAATAGAGTGAAAAACTTGGATCTATTCTGTGCCCTATAGTGTTTAAATTGTAGTTGGAAGTATAATGAACTTTTTCTGACAGACCTCTAAGTAGGGACTCTGTGTGTTTCAAGACCATGGAGGCTGCAGAGTACATTGACCCCTAGACCCACAACACATTCTGCAAATATGATCTGGAGTCTTATTTAAAATAACTCTACTTATAGCCCTTCCATACATAAAGAAGTATAAAGATGTAGCATGGGACAATAATTATGAGATTACAGCAGGCCTATTTATAAAGATCTAGTTCTGAAACCAAATCTTTGCTTTTAAAAAAAGCTTTTTCACAGATAACCATTTCAGTGGAAGTAGCTTAAATCTTGAGCTGCAGCTTTGCAAGTACTGAGTACAGCTGTGTTGAAGAGCTGAAACAGACACTTGCCCCTTGCCAAACCAGACTGAGTCTGTAGCCCTCTACACCAGGGACTAATAGGGTCTCATATACCCCTGGTATATTAATATATCCCTCTCAGTTATTCAGATTTATCTTGGTTCCTCCAGAAGACTGCCTTTCAGGGTTTTTCAGAGCTTGCTTATATGTGTTTTTTAAGTGGATAAGTGGCAGAGAACCAGTACCTCACTAAGTGAAATTTTATCAGCCTGTTTGTAATTGATTCAGCATTCTAGGAGATATTTTCAGATATATTGGCCCAAGTCCACTAGGAGTGAGACATGTTCCTCATAGGGAAAAATAATGTAAAAATAAGTTAGAAAGCATAAAAAAAGGAAGAGAGGCTCCTTGCTTTTTTTGCATGCATTACAAGATTATTATTGCATCCTAATTATATGATTACGTATCACCTAATCATATCATTATATGTTAATAAGGCGGTCACTATTGGTGTCTTGCTTCATTCAGTGTGCATGGTCAGTGCTCATTAAACAGGCTTTTGTTCAATGGCTTCCTCTCCGTAATTCAATGTCATGCCTTTCCCGATGCACAGTATTTAAACCCTATTCTGAAGATAAAATTTTTAATTTCCTCATGGATTTGCCCATGATGGTCATTACTGTTATATCAGAGTGCTTTGTAGGCACTGGTAAAGTCTTTTCAGACCATCTTGTCAAGTTAAAAAGTACCAGTTTGCCTATCTTACAAATAGCAAATGAATATAAAGATGTCAAAGGCATTGAGTAGTGATAGGTGATTAACAAGAAACACCCAGGACCCAGCTCACATTTATAGCATTTTAGTATGATCAAAGCCAAGCTCCCAATGGCTCCAGCTGTATTTGCAAATGCCATGGAGAAAGGAATATAGTATTAGTAACTTGTAATAGATGTGATTCAAGCAACTTGCCAAGCCCTAAGTAGGAATTCCATGGCAGGGGTAGATGAGGGTTTGTTAGGTCTCTATTCACTGTCTGAACAAGACCATCCTTTCTTGACAGTCTTATTCTGATTTACTACTCATTCTGCAGTAAATGAGACAAGATTCTCCAGCTATTTCCACAGACCTGTCTTTCCCCAGCTCCACTGTGCACTGAATAAGGCAGGAGTGTTCTCTGCATTTGTCATTAAAGATGGTGATCATGATACAAAAAGTTTGTTTACCAGAAGTCTGGTATTTTGTAGTTTTTGAGTACAACCTTAATGGTTTCTTAGTGTTTCATATTATTATCTATCATTAGCTGTATCAGTTTAGCTGGAACTTGAAAAAGCAAGAGGAAACCTAAAGCAGATACACATACTTGCAACCTAAAAGAAATAATTCTGACAGAGTTATAAACAAGTGAAAGCTGAATCTCATAATGAAGAATGCTGGATAACCTTAACTACAGCTATTTCTATCTGCCCCCTCCAATAGTAATGATTTAAGTGAGCAGAAGAGTGAGTGCTAAGTAATTCTAAAAATCCTGTCTAGTATGTTTACAATACAATGCTGTCCCACCTATGGCAAGTGGCAGCTTTTCAGCTTCTGCTGACAATGCCCTCATGCAGCTATTTGCTGTCAGTACAAAGTTCTCCAGAATATTAAAAATGTAAGGCCATTCTAGAATAAATAATGGAAGCAATGTTGCATGCACAGCTTTATCATGTAGAAAGAGATACCCAGATATTTATATAAATTATATATTTAATGGCCAACGTAGTTAAAAAGCAGTGCAATTTTTAGTTTATCTGGAATTACAGTGTGCTGCTTCGAACTGTCACATAAAAATAAAAGATCTAGCTAGTTGCAAGTTCTGTGGCACCTGATCCACAGTATACATTTCAGTCCACATGCAGACAAGATCAGGACATCGTTGTCTTAAGGGATTTTTTGGCTTACTGTGTGTACTAATCCTAGATTTAATATTTGGCCATATGTTTTCAAATACTCCTTGTCATGGACATGTCAGATGGAAAAGACCAGAAAAAGGATGATACGAAACTTTGGAGAAGCACCAAAAGCAGGATTTAGCCTGTAGAGTAACGCTGAATTCCAGCATTTTCTATTTTCTGGGGGTTTTAGTGTGTAGCATCAATATCATTATTTAGTGGAATAAAATTAAAACCCCTTTTGTTCTTTAAGATGCCATTCCTCTTCCAGACAGTTGTTTCTTGTCTTTCATCATCAAAATCTCAGTTCCAGACCAATCCATGTATTTTCAAGGGATGTAAACACTGGCCCACATGCAAAGCTGTGTCTCAGGAATGCTTAGCTCAGCTCAGCCAAACTGAATAGATGCTGCTGCTCACAGCACAGGCAAGGGGACAGTTGGGGACATTATGCCATGCTGCCAGCCTGCAGGCCCTGAAAGGTGTCTGGGCAGTTCAAGAACCTGAGCATTATAGTCAGCGAAAAGAATGAATCTTGTTTGAAGGGTGTTTGAAGCACCAGTGTCAGGGCTAAGGCTCAGGATGCCCCATAGCTCTTCATTTACAGTAGAAAGAGTGTTGGGAGAGCAGACTGTTAACTTGGCCACCAGCATTAGATGCTTCACGTAGGTGGTGTGCATCTTTGAAGGCTTGTTCTGTTTCTACTCATGCTTGTAGCCCACACAAGCCATGAGCTTCTCTCATAGAGAAGCCTTCTCTATGAGATGCTGTGTTTAGCCAGTTATACGGGGTGTTTCTCCCACTCAGGGGAAGAGCCCAGCATTTTAATTGCATTTAAAACATATGTGAGTGCTAAAGCAGTGACAAAAGCAATGGTGTTACTCTGTTTTTATATCTGCTATGTGGTCATAAGTATATCTGAGTTCTAACAGTTCTCCTTCAGTAAAAACAAAAATAATAATTAACTTACTATTTTCCATATCTTTTAATGTAACATGATTTATAATATTTGAAGGTGATCTGTGTCCATCACAAGTTACCATTTTGCCTCTTTGTTTGCCCTTTTAATGTCGTGGACTCTGAATGAGCACGCAGCTTTTGCATAGCTGTAGAGTCAAAATTTATCAGAAATAGTTTTTGAAAGAACACTTTAGCGTTTCTAATTAATTTTGCTTTAATGCTTTCTGACAAAAATGGAGTAGATCTGGATGTCCTTTTGCTTTTAAATAATTTGGGTTTTCTTCCTCTAAGCAAGAGAAATTTGTCAGTGTGTCACTGCCACAGAATTAAGGCTGGAAGGAAATTGAAAAATTGAAATTACATATTTTACAACTGCATTTTTTACCAATTTCACCTGCAGAGCCATAAAGCTCCAGAATTTTGAATATTTTTGACTTTCTGAAATAACTGAATAGTAATCTAGACAGAAATTCAAATCCTTCAAAAATGCGATCAACTAATATTTGTATGAGACAGGAAAAGGAACTGACCTACATCTCTTCATTGACTGGGTAGAACAGGAACCAGTAGCTTTATCATACAGGGAAACTATAAAAGAAGTGTGTGATTCTGCAGGATTCACTATAAAGCCCATTAGCCTAGTGCTAAATTTTCATAGACAAATATAGTAAGGAAAAGTCCCTCCTATTCCATGGATCAGAGAAACCATGTTAAGATATTTTCATCTCTTCCAGCAGAGGCTTTCAGCAGGGAATGCCAAAAATAACAACTACTGTCAAGTTGGTTAAAATATACACTTGTGCTTGTGCTTTAAAATCCTCAATAAAAATACTGTTGGCTAGAAATGTATTTAAACATCTGGCCTAAGCAATGCCTTTAAGTTAATTTGTGGTGGCACTGCAGTCCAACAGGGATAGAAATATTGAATGAACTTCCGTGTAGCCCAAGAGGCATATGGGGCCAAGAAAACAGGGAGGACAGATAGACAGAAATTAACTTATCCTGGATTAGCTCTACTAGTGTGTGCCCAATACCTTGAATATTGCAAGCAGCTGCCTTCTATACCATTTCTGTTCCTCTAGCTCTCAGCTAAGCTGCAAACCACTATTTCGTCTTCCTCCAGGTTAACCAAGAAGTTATTGTTGTACTCATAATGTGGCATAGAGAGAGTCACACAAGAAAAAGATTAAACAGAAAAACCCCTGCAAATCAAAGAATGGGCAAAAAGAAGAGAGGTGAATAAGGACAGGCATAGTGTTGAGCAAGGAAATGATTTTTCAGCATGACTGCATCAAAAAGGTGGGAGGTTTAAGAACAGAGAATTGATATAAATTTTAATTTATTTGTTTGAGATCGAAAATAAAAACAAAAATATTATTGTGTATTGAAGGAAATGAGATGTTGCTTCCATTTGATGCAAAGCAGAATAGTTTGCTTCATGTATTTTTTTCACAAAAAGAGATTAATAATTAAGTTATAAAACTGGAGAAGTAGAAAGAATGCCTGACAGTAGTTGGTGCTTAGGGGGCTTTTTAAATGTAACTCCTTACAAGTTTAGGATTTTTATGACTTGGGCTACATGAATTCAGTTCCCTTCTCTGTCTGGAGAGACTGAACCCCAAATTCCTATTTTCCAGCCTAGTGCCCAAAATGTTAGTCTCCAGTAAGAGAGATCTTTCCATCCATCTTTCTCATTGGCATTCTTCCCAATTTGATAGAGCAGTGATATTTCTGGGAAGAGGACTGGGAATCCAGGCAGGCTCTCTTTTTGGGGATTGTTCTTACCACTAAGTGATGTGACTATTCCCTCTCTGTCTCTGAACACAAGGATTTTATTCAAATTGTACCATGTGAAGAGCCAAGGATACTTGCACCTGTAGTGGCCTCTGCTCTGTACTCACTTGAGAGATGGACAATTCCTGTTGTGATCTTTGCCAGAATTCAGAGACCATGGGTGTAAACTTGCAGTGCCCACGCTGGCAGGAGGTGTTAATAGGAATTCTTTTGGGTATGCTGTGGGGGTCTCTCTCAGTTGCTTTTCTTAGAACTGTTCTATTTTAAGGGAAATACGTCAGTGATTACTGAGAGTGACATGACTATTCAGCACTAAGACACTCACACCAGAGGTGGGATATTTCAGTTCTAGTTACTGTGGCTGAAAATTCCAGTCTACTCCATTTTAAGAAGCTAGCGTTAAAGCAGTGTCTCCGAGGTCAGAGCAAAATTATAGGAGTTTAGCCCTTTGGATTGGATAGAACCTCAGTTTAGATTTAGATATATTATTTAAAATCCCATTAACTGTTATCTTGGTTTTACTGTATATTGCAATTTACTACCCTGGCTCTTTTATAAATTCTCTAATCTAGAAGGAAAATTCTGCTAAAACCAACGTGAGGAAGTTCCTTCTGGTTAATAGGAGTCAGTATTTAAAATACTGTAGTCAGTATTTAAATTACTGTAAGATTTCAAAACATTGAAGTTTCTGAAATTACGAGTATGATAACATTAAATAATGGTATATTGGATTTACCCTGTATCTGCCAGTATGTATATACCGATAAAGAACCTAGTCCAAATTACCTGTATATAAAGACAGTAAATTAAATTCAGAATTCAGTCAGATCAGAATTGTGTTATTCAGCAGCAAGCTATGCAACTGCAAAGCATTAAATGGAAAAGGGGCAAATAAGAGGCATTGCTAATGGTGCTAGCCAGCTTAATATTTAAAACCTGGGTTGTCTTAATAGTAAGAAATGAAATTCATCATGCGTCAAAGGAAATTGATTCCAATCTATTAATGTATGTAAACTTCAAAACTCTACCTGTCAGAAAAAATGTTTGCTTTAATATATGCTTAATATTTTTTCACCGGAGGACATTTTAATTGCTAAAAGCTATTTTGCACTGTATGTTTGGAAATGAAAGTAACATCTCCAGTGTTTCTTTCCTAGTTGAGGCCAGTGCACTGCAGGGCCATAACAAGCATGTATTTCTTGTTTCAGAGAAGAAAAGAAAAAAAAAATGTTTCCTGTTTTATTTTTAAACTTTCTTTTACTCTAGGAATACCAGTACTTGAAATAATAGATTCCAAAACTTAATATGGTTCTATTCTTGCTATATGGTCTGTGCTTCCTCTACTTAGAAAGGGAAGGGGAAGGAAAAGAGAAATCCTGTCTATAGACTTGTAAATATATGTCCATATTAGTAGACATATTAGTAGACTGCTCATTTCTTCATGACATATATATATATATCACAGATATGAAGCTTTTAGGAAGCTAACCAGCTAACCAGTCATAGTAAAATTATGAATACAAATAGACTTGAGGAAAAGTAGCACATGCTGCTTTTTTTGTTTCTGTTTTTTTCTTCACTGCTTGGATGTATGGTGTGATACAGGAATGTGGCTCAGATAAGGGAGTCAGAAAGAATAAGAAATGCAAATAACTGCAATTACAAATGTGATGTTGCCTTATATCTTGGTTTGTTACTGCTCTTCTGTATTCTGAAAGGCCTTCAAGACTAATTGGTTTCATTGTCATTTTATTTATATATACATATATACACATTCATTTGGGGCTTAACTAGTAACCTGTAACTATGGGAATGGAGGCTGCCAACACACCTGTGATGACACAGATACTGGTCCTGTGTGTGGTTGTCATCAGAAGTATGCCCTACATTCAGATGGCCGAACCTGCATTGGTAAGTACTTCTATGCAGTGCATTTTATTTCATATTCTTGAAAGAATATATATGTGCATGTGTGTGTGTGTGTGTGTGCGCGCGTGTGTGGTCGTATCTCACAGGCATTTAGCACCATTGCTGAGAGAAGTCTGTAACAGCAGTTCCTGGCCACAGTAGCTACAATCACGGTCTACAGAGAGAGAAGTGTTTGTGCATGTTTTGTCAAAATGTTTGTGAATGAAGTACCCTTTGTTGCTCCTTTGCAACGTTTATTTCTTTCCGTAACTCTAATAATTTTTGAAGTAAAAAGGTGTAGAACATTCATAATTCTGAATGGAAGCTCAGCTCTTTTGTTCACTTTCATGAGTCAAGATTTCCTTGTGTAAGCAATGTGAGAAAAACGATCCTCTTTTCTAAGTTGTTATTGGGGAAAATTAATTATCGTGATGTGCTTTCTTCCCTGTTGTATGTTTTATGATTCTAAAAATTACAGAGCTTTTAGTGAATAAGTTTTCACTCAGATTTTCAGTAGGAAAAAGCTGTTCAAGAGGTGGAGCATCTTTGGAGATGCTGTGCAAACATTTATGATTATAAAATATATTTGCTTAACTCCATTTCTTTCCACAGTTTGTTGGGTTCTTTTTAAATAAAAAAGGGTATTTTTGCATACTCAAGTTAAAATTTGGAAATTCTTACTCACGGATCAGAACCTAAAATCAGTAATTGTTTCAGTAGCATTGTGGTCATGTTGCCTTTGTTTGATTTCAAATTCTTACAAATTCCTAGGATTTTCCTGAGATTAAAAAAGCGTGGACACATCACCTTTTCTTTCCTTTATCAATACTGCAAGACAGAGCACTTGAAACCCAGGGAAATCTGTCGGTTATCTTTAGTGATTCCTTAGCCAGATCCATGGCATAAAACTCCATGGCTGCCCAGAGCCTCGCTCACTCCTGGAGGGTTTGATCACACAAATTGTGTGGTGGGTGGAAGGTTTTTGCCGGCAGAAGGAGAGCTGAACGAGGTTCAGCGCTGGACTCCGCCTCGCTGTACGCACAAGCTATATCTCAGCTTATGGGATCTCTCAGCTACTACTTCTGCTTACACAGAGGGCTCCATCGTCCAGGCCCTCTGTTTAAATAACCCTCCCTGAAGCCTGTGGTAGTTCCAGATGCAGAGAATTTGCAAGAGCAAGGACCTTGAGAGCAGGCTTTACTGAATGGATAATTGATCTTCTATTTATTAGCGTTCACTAATATCCTTGGATTGATGTTTTATTTTGTCCAGCATGCAAAAATGGTTTTAAAAGCTGTCTACACTGCACCTGTTTTTTACCTTTTTTTTTTTTTTCCATTTTTGTAATGTAATACATACAACTCCATGTTACATTCCTTGGTCTTGTGATGTAAGTCACATATTACTACCTGTGCTGATTTTCTTCTCTCTGAGTAGTTCTTTCTCTTAGAATACTTTGATTATTTTTTTTATTATTTTTTACATTTTTATTCCTGCTTTCTGGTGATGGTTCCTGATTGCCTGTCTTGTCTGATAACTGACGTTCATTAATTATTTACAGAGCAAAATAAAAAAAAAACTCGAACAAAAGCCTCTATTGCAGCCTGATCCCATCTAGAACTTGTTAAAAACAAAACAAAACAACTTCTTGTTACCACTCAACCATGTAGTGTTGCCACAAACAAAACCTGCCAGCCTCCTCCTCCTCCTCACTTCAGTGATTCCAGTGTTTGCTGCCTTCAGTGGTGTATATATTCCAGGCATCACTGCAAGAATGCAAACTTCTGCAATGCCAGATAAATACTTGTTGACCCTTTGTCTAACATATTTTGTCTTTGTTTGCTTGACTTATCCTTTTATTTTATTTTTTTTTATGTTTGCTGCATGTGAAAGTCCCCACTTGCATTTTGGTTTTTGTTTTCCTAATAAGCATTTCCCTCTCTGGATAAACCATTTTATTTACCCGGCTGCTGCTTCTCCATTGCTCTCCTGTATCAGAAATCTTTATTTCACTTACTGATCATCTCTTCCCACACTTGTGACAGTTTCTGTGTATTCCTAACGAAGCATAACCAAACTAAAGTCCTCATTATGCTGTATGAAACTCTTATATGTGGGATATCAGAAACTACTTTGTAAAATGACCTCTGCTGACATCATCTTGCTTACTGCATGCTTATAAAATTACTAAACCCTGTTCTTGCAACATCTTTCCTAGCATTGAATGTTTAGCTAGTAGTGTTTCATAGACAAGCAGGCAACCAGCACTGCCCAAATTGATCTTTTTTTTGTGTTTGTTTGGTTTGTTGTTTGTTTGTTTGTTTATTTTTGTTGTTGTTTTTGTTTAATTTGCATGCTGTTGTTTGGTTTCTCCTCACGATGTGTCAATGTGTACGAGACTATGATGCATCCGTGCCCATCCATCACCGGACTCTTCTAGCTCTCTCTATCTGTCTCGGTCTTCTGCCTGCCACTTTCAGATCCTGGTGCCACCATTAGCCTGAATCACTTTACAGTTTGTCTTTGGTAGTTTGTTTAACTAGCATCCCTGAACTTTAATATTCATTTTTAACACCTCTCTGGGGCACTCGTGTTAGCTGTCTTGTTCTCCAGTAGGAATCCAGCTTTCTGTATGTGGTTAATTACTTCATAGTTGACCATTCTTCCTTCTCCCCCTCTTTCTCCCTCCTTTCCCAAGACACACTTTAATTTGTTCCTGGGGTCTCAAAGGGAATTAACTCTCTAACGGGGATTTAGTGCTTTCATGCCTTGCTTCTTGGCTTTGGCTGTGCCACGCCAAGAAACTGTCTTAGGCAGTGGAAAATTGGGCTTGTGATTAACCAACTGCTCCATGTTTGTCCCTTACTTGTGTTTTAGAGAAGGATGAGGCTGCAATTGAGAGTTCTGAGTACAATGCCACGTCAGTAGCTGATGTGGACAAGCGGGTGAAACGGCGGCTACTTATGGGTAACACTTTTCTTCCACTTCCTTTGTTGTGCTCTCACTTTTGTCTGTATGTGTGTGAGGGGGGAGGTTCTCTTTTGGTCTCATTTGGTCCCTTTGGTTTTGGTTTGCTTTGTTTTTTTTTTTAACCTGACTTCATCTGTGTGGAAAGGTCACCAATTTTGTTAAGTTCTCATCTGTTATACAACTTCATTTCTTGTTTTTAAACTTTTTTTCCTAATGCTGCAGCTTTAATGTTCGATTTCTTCTGCATAGAAAGAAGCTTTTGCCATTAACCTTACTTACCTTACGCAAGCTACTTCTTATATTTGATTTGTGTGTGTTTGTGTGTATGTGTTGCTGTAGGATTCCTGAAAAATCACGTTGCAGAACTGCCTATTGACTTAAAAGTGGATGGTGACGATGATATAAAACAATGTTCTATTACATATGTGGTGTTAAATGAACAACTGTATTTGCCTACTTAAAATGTGCAGTACTTTTGATTGAAATGTAAATATTATGACTGGAAATGCATTTATTTCTTTTGTGCAGCTATGTTAGTAGCCACTGAAAGATCTTTCCCTAGTGACCAGTGAGCTTCTGTATGTTCTTCTTTCAAGGCTGAAGCATGGCTTGTCTCTCTGTGTTGTTGGAGCCTGAGCGTGGAAGGGATGAGGAAGTTCATTGAACAATGAAGATAATTCTTTAGCTTCTGCTCTCAGTTAACCCATTGCACACTCTTGTGCTTGTCTTCTTCATGTTATATTTACGGCCATTAGTGAGAATGACCTTTTGGGAACAGAAAGGGTAGAGTAACTGGACCTCTGCCAGACTCTTTTCATATGACAAAGAGCACATAGACTGATGAATGATGCCAGTGGTTTGGAGGTTTTCAGGTCATTTATTACTCTGTATTTTCCATTCTTATGCCCTACTCACCACATATAATAATTTCACTAAGTTTAAAACATAGTGAGCATTGGTGAGATGTACCAAGCGAACTGTTTTACAAGACATGGATTCTTCATCCACAGAAGAGATTCAGGCAAGACAAGATTCTGCTCTCTTCCTTCCTGGTCACTATTCCATTTCTTAAAAACATTGAACACATTGCAGACTCTGTCTTACTAGTCCTTGGCAAGCTCAGCTCTCACTGTAAGCATCCACACTTATCTGGAAGGACCATCTCTAGGAGACTAGAAGCGTCCCTTCAAATATTTAGTTGATTGCTGGGCTAATAGTTGCAGTCGGTGACACTATTTATAAAGCTTCCATATCACTTGTATCTCATCACCCATGGCAAACCATCCACTTAACCATAGGCCAGCATACTAGTACTGTGTAGGAGATGGCACAGTGGTGTAACTCTGAAATGGTATTGGATGATAATATTGAGGTGAAAACCTGAGCATATGTTCCTTTATTTTCACACTTTTCATTTGCAATTAGTTTGCAGACCTAACAAGCAACCCATATGAATTTATGGTTTAATGATACACTGTTTAATTTAAGCTAACAAAAGCTATGAGGAAGCGCATCTTGCTTTCTAAAGGTGCTATTAACACATTTAGCTGTAATTTCAGTAAGACCCACAGTCTCACAAGAAGTCAGGAAAAAAATGTGCAAAGGGCTTTTAGACCACTGGAAAATCCAGTCCTCTACATCTAAATGGTGAATTTTCTCAGCCTCTAACAGCACACACAATATGGTTTAGAGGGACTGAGCATCATAGTGCACTGCGTTGCTGCCTCACCCTCTGATAAAAGAAATCATCCAACCTGAAAATAAGCTTCCATTGCTCACAAGAGTTACGATTAGCAAAAAGCTTCTTAGCTACACCAGATCTGCAAGCTCCAAGCTGAACATGAACTCTAGAAATATGTTTAGTTAGAAATCCAGTTTGCAAAATACATTTTTTAACTCTTCAGTGCTTTCTGTATTAGCAGGTATCAGTCAAGAGCTAAGCATTTATGAACATGCTGTGTCTGAGCAACTGATTCCCTAGAAAAACATTAACTAGAGCTAAAAAATTATTAATTAGTAAGTGAGATCAAAGTGGGTGGCTTATTACTTTTCTACTTGTTTATTTCTACTGATTTCTGATGGTCAGAAAATCCACAGTTTATTTTTTGAATGGAGTCTTAGTACGTTTCAGAAGTGTTTTGGCACTTCCATAAAATTCCACATGTCTTCGGATGCTTTCTAAACAGCTGTTTCAGAAAGTACTGGAAGGCTCCTCAGGAAACTTTGTTACCAGCCTTTATAAATGGACTGTGATTTTTTTACCCTCCTGCTAGGCAGTCTTGGGAGAATAGGAAAAGTAGATGACTTTATGTAATTTTAGTAGTCTGATGAAAGATACTTTCAGTTGCAAGCCCTGAGACGAGAATTTCTAGTCCCCTGTTATTTGCTGCATGCTATTAAATTTACTATGATCTTTATAACCCTTAATATCAGCCAGGGCTAAGAATGAGCTTGCATTAGATTACTTTAGGATAACAGGACAGCTGTCAGACATGACTGCCTATGCCACTCATTTTGCTACAGCAGGACTGGCCACCTCTGTAGCTCAGACTGACTCTTGCAGGGGCCTGTGTCCCAGTCATGATGTGGAACTGTGACTTGTAGCTGAATCTTAAATAAAGAAAGTAGATAAATACACTTACTTTCTTCCTCTTAGATGCAATTTTATTTAGATCTTGTGGGGCAGACACAAAACTGATCTTCTGTGATGATCTGCAAGAAACCTTCCTTTAGAGCCATCCGGTGATTCCTAGGAATTTTCATCCAATGCTTTTCATAAAGTTCAGAAAGACCCTGAGGGCTTCCAGCTGTCCTTTGTCTCCCCTGTTCAAAGACAAATACTTAAATTCAAAGGAAAGAGCACTCTAATTAAAGAGATGGCACTGAATGTTGCACCATATTGCTGTTATACAGCTCATTTACATTTTCTTCACTTCCCTCTCGGCCATTGCCACTGTAGAGTGGAAAGAAGTGCAGTCTTAATTGTACTCCAGGTGGGCTTTTGGTGAGGTTCTGCTGTCTGCCAAAGTTCTATAGTGGGTGTTATAAAGTGGTCATTGAGCCATGTACATTCATCCTGCAGAAGTTCACAAATCCAAGCATTTAAAACCTGAGCCTTACCATTATCCGTAAGGTGTGTTTACATCCATCTTGTTGCAAAACACCTTGCACTTACTATAAATCAGTAGGATGCAATCAATGTCTTCAGGTCTTCTTAAACATCTGGTATAGTTTATCTTGCAGTTAGTTGAGCACTGCCTTCAGCTCTTAAAATTATCTTCAAATCCCTGTTTTGCATGGTACAACACATTTTTTCTGAAAATATTCTCAGTGTATTTCTTAGGAGAAGTCACAGAGACCTTCCCACTTTCCTTTACATTCTTTTCCTCAAGAACCTATTTGCTGGGATTGTTTTTTCTGTCATAGCATCATAGCATACTTGATTAGAGGAGTGTGCTGATGCATTTCACGTATTGTTAAGTCCAAATCCAGCATCAGTTTGAAACTCTTATCATGCCCTGCCTACCTGGATATCTTGAGTCATCTGATCTTAGGAGCCATATAGCCATGAGCCATATAGCATTTTTCCCTAAACCACAATTATCTAAGGATTAGGCTACCCTATTCTCCCTGGACATCAAGCATGCTTTGACTTTTCTTAGTGTGAGATCGGATCCTTCAGGAGCAGCCCTCACCTGATTGCCTCAGTGGCAGAAAGGTACCTAGTTATATTTATTTCCACCCCAGATTAACGCTGTAGGTAACAGATTGTGTCAGGCCTGTCGTCAATGAGCAGAGGTGGAACCATTAGAGATGAATGAGCTGAACATATTCCCTGGGAGTTTAAGGCAGAAAGGCCATCTGAAGCACCATTCTTGGTTCTGTAGTTGTTCCTCACAGAGGCTTCTGGGCATGATGTAGCTCTTAGCAGAACAGTCCTCTACATTCCCCATTTCTGATGAATCAAAATCCTCCTTCAGGTAGATTGCATTAAATAGGGACTTCAGAGAACATACACCCAGTGTGTGGACTTCATATTGATAATCATAGGAGGAGAAAGCAAGGTAACTTACTTGAGTTGTATTGTCCATATGCACATTTGTATGGTCGTCAACCCCTTTTTTCTCCTAGTTTGATCAATAAAGCATTTAAAACATATTATTAACAGGTGTAGAGGATCTCTAACTCAGTTACTGTGAAACCAAGACCTCACTTTAACTCTTTCTGTCAGTTCTACTTTGCTATATGAAATCATAGAAAACAGGGAAAAGGAATCCCTGAGGTCATTCATGCATACTCTCTCTCCCAAGGGCAGATCCTTTCATCTCATGTTATCGTCACTTTTATTCATTGAGTTTGTGAATGGTGAGTTATTTCCTGTAAAAATACCTTTTCTTCATGTCTATGCTGATGATAAAGTCTCTGACCTTATCCAGAATTCCTACCAATACCTCCCATTGTTTTGCTTTTCCATTTTAAATGAAAGGATTTGTCCAAGGTCAGGAGATAATGCTCCTTCGCAAAGTTTAGAGTATTTCAGTTTTTTTTAAAAGCAGCTTCTCTAGTTAGAAAAAGCACCGCAATCACAACCAGTGGTGCTGTTTTCAAGAGACCAGACTGTACTCATCCATGCTTATAAAACATCTGATCCAATCTATCAAGTGACATTCCCTAAATATGTAGTGTTCCCTGAAGAGGAATCAAACTTTTCTGAAATGAAAGCTGTGGGATTCATGATTCAGTGCAAGATTCACCTTGTCATTTCTTCACATATTCAGTATGTGGCAGTGCAGAATTTTCATCCTATTTTCATGCAAATAAAATTCTACCAATCATGAAATTGCAAGGAAATGAGGAGACAAGCATAACGGAGTAAAGAATTCCACATCCTGCAAGTCACCCTTTCTGTCTCACCTTTTTCATTCCTTGAATATGAAGCTCTTTCACTTTCTCCTTCATGTGTTCACAGCTATTTGTTTCTTTCATTATACTCTTCTGAATGCTCTTTCTTGATCCTTTCAGCACCACGGAGCAGAATTTGCATGAGAATAACATAGTTCTCACTTAAGTGAAAATTCAAATATTTTAGTTGTGTCTTTAGTTAGGCATGGTCATGCAGTCCACCTGCACACAGCAGTCGTGACACTGATAGGGGACAGTTAAAATTATTTTTATAAGATTCGCCTATAAAACATAAACATTAAGAGTATACTATGCAAACCCCTAGTATACCTGGAATTCAGAAAGAGCTATGTTTGGTGGGGATTGTGCTGCGATACCAATGGGAAGGAAAGAGATGAGATGTCAGCAGAGGCTTCCTTTGAGCCAGACTGAGCAAAGAGCCTTTTTGAGTGAGAGGAGAGGAGATAAAATTTATGGACTAATTTGATTCCAGATACTTTTTGTATTAAACTGAATTAATTCAATTTTCTTGAAGGTGAGGGATCCAGTACCACTCAGCTGAGCAGGGTCTGGCCCTCCCGTAGAACTGCTCTAATACCTTAGCATCATCACTGTTTCATAATTGTAATTTAATAGTAGCTGGCACAACAGAGTCCCGGTGTTGGTCTTGATGAGGGCTCAAAATGCAGTGATGCAAAGAATCATTATAGATTATGCCAATTAATAGTTTAAGATTAGGCCTTCTCAAAATAAAAACAATCATGAGTATGTACTTTTTTCCTTCTTAAAAGAATTACCCAATTCCTAGCAGTTTCCTTTGAAATCTTACTTCAAAAAATAAATCCAGTGTAAATTTATGACAGTGCTCCCTGACATCCTATGCACACAATCTAGGATTAGTTCTGCATTTCATTTCTGCATCTTCATTTCTGCTGAAGTGTACTGTTAAAATCTGTTGGGAATCAGTGCAAGACGTAAAGCAAATGAGGAGAAAATGTCAACTCTTGTGATAGCTCTCAAGGTGATCAACATCAGCAGGGCATTTTTCGGCTTTTCAGTATCCATATTTGCCAGATATTTGGCTTGCTTTCACAGATATCCTTAATCTTTCCTCACTTGTTCAAATATATAAGTTTTCCTGTCTGGTACACATAGCCTGGGGAGTCAGTTTGTGAAACACAGACAAATCAACTCATTTTTATGTGTTTAGGATAAGTAGACAGGTTATCTCTTGGTTCAGACACAATAGCAGTTTACAACAGCTTTAGTTACAGCAGATCTGCTGAGGAACAGAGATTTCTAGTATTTTAACCCTTTTTGCCACTCTGGTTGCCAAGCAATATCCACAGGCACCTCATTAGGAAAAAATGGTCTAAGGTAAAAAATAGTCTAAGGTAATCCATATATCTCACAATTGTACTGGCTAAAACAATGAGTGCTCTGGAGCTGCCATTCTGCTCGCAACCTTAAGCTTTCAGTTACATCAAGAATGACTCGTTCATGTGTCTGAGCCCTGAATTTAAGACAGTCATTCTGAGCATAAGATACTGTGTTCAGATCTTGTGCAAAATCCAGACCAACTGTAGAAGTAGATATGATTGCACTCTGAGTATTTAAGTACTGATAACTTTGCTTGGGCTATGACCTACTTGATAGGACCTGATAGGTACCCTAAATTCACAACTCCAGACTCTTCCATCAATAATTGCTCTTTGGCTGGCATAAAAGTTGGCTCAGAATAAGCTTCTCTAATGTGCTACAGATTTTGAGAGCAAAGCTGAACTGCCCTGTTTCTGCTGACCCCAGTGAAAGGCAGTTGAATTGCTAGTTCGCTTTAACTTGTTAGTTAAAGTCAGTGATATAATTTGGCCACTCGTAGGAACTAGGAATAGAAAACAAGCATTTTTCCTTTCGTGTCTTCCTTTCAGCTGTACTTACCATGTCAACCTAAATGGTTTACAGAAACCTGGCAAACCTAGAAAACGTTCTTTGTTTTGGGGGACTGCTGCCTCTTCTTGTCCCTTTTGTCCTAAAGTCAGACATTGCACAGATTTGTGTGGTAGGACAGCATTAAGTACTTCAATGGCCTCTTAAATTTGAGAACCGGCACAAACCTGCTACAAATTGCTAATTAGTGTTAGTTAGTGAAAAAAGAGGGCACACGCTGCACTTTTTGCATAGTTTTCACTGTCTTTGGAGTTTGATGTCATAAACTACAGATGTGACAAAATCTGTTTTATTGCCTACCTGTTGCTGCAAAAATTCTGTTTACTCTGCACAAGCCTTAAGACAGGGGGTCAGTCTAACCTTCCTCTCTGATTCAGAGGAGATGGACATCATTAGCTATAAAGAATATTTTAATTTCATTTTTTCCAAGAGCAACTTTTCCTGTGGAAGAAGGTGCCATTAACTGTCCCTCTCATGCTTTTTCTAAGAGATGTATGATCAAGACAGCAGCTACTGCAAGACTTCCTTGAATGTAGATGATGACTTAAGTGGCTTCTTTCTCCATTTTCACTTGAGACTATATGTATTTCTTTTGTTTTCACTATAGTTGGCCACTTATGGTCTTCTGTTAAGGCTTCTTTGCATGTTTATACACACTTTATTGAAAACAGCTCTTTTATTTACAGTTGTTCTCTGCTCTCTCTAGTCATTTCTCTAGTCTTGATCATTGTTATGATCAAGAGTTGGAAAACAAACAGGGCTTTCTGGATCCTCTTGACTTCAGGCTGCTGTGCTGGGTAACGCTTTCACACATTGTCACTTAAAGGCTCTTTGCAAAAGAGCTGCATATTTATCTAACAAAGGGAAGTGTCATTGATCACTAGTGCAATGTCTCTCTAGTTTGTCATTCTGGGCATCCTGTGAAATTAAGATCATCATCCTTCATGCTGAGGTCCACATAGCTCTCTTCTGTCTCAGGATACAGCAGCACAGGTCAAGGCAGTAGACAGATACATTGACTGGTGTCTCAGTGGCTGGCACAAGGGTGCAGTGATGGCTGGCACAATGCAAAATGGAATTTGTAATTTTAGACAGTAACAGTACAAACCCAAGTTATAGTCGGCATCTTTTCCTGAGGGCTCTTTGTGACTGCCAGCTGGCCCAGCCTTCTTGTGTGATGGCAGGATTACACGTTTACAGTGCAAAGAGAGTGCTTACTTCTTTCAGAAATTAAATTATTGCCTGCCACCCAAAGGAGCTTATTTTGGTTTAGATCTTCTCAAAAACATGATTGATCACTTTGTTACTTGTCCATTTCATATATCAATGTACAGCATCTTTAGGTTTTTTTAAATCTTTCTATCTTTTCAGAGAATAATTTAAAAATTTATGCTATTTTAAGCAAATTTTTATCAAACCAAACAGTCTATCAAATGTTTTAGCAGATTGACTGGGACTGGGAAAGCAGAGTTTTGCATATAGTTACAGGTATATATACACATTCCAGAATTTATGGGATTAATTTTTTAAGTAGAATCTACCTAAAGCAAATCCAAAATGACTGACCTTGGTTAATACAAACCAACCTATCTGTTTTATAATGCTTTTTAATATTAATCATATTATGTATTATGCCAATCTAAAGGAATTTAAGAGTGGATAGAAAAGATTAAATTCTCTTATCCCTGTAAAAAGTTACATTTACAGAAGAATAAATATCATCGGAAAAAAAGTAAATTAAGAAGGGGAATGTCAAGTCTTGCTTTTAATTTCAACACTATTGGTAGTAATTTCTGTACTATTGGTGGGAATAAAAGTAATACTATTTTACACGTATAGAACATGTGTTGTAATGAATTTCAAAAGAACTTATAGGAAATACTGCATCTATTTTAAATGAGGAGACCTGTATGTCACAAAATTTCTTTAGAGCTTCAGCACAAGTAATTTGCCAAGGGTGACAGAGCAGCTTATGGGAAGTTAGGGAAGAAATTTAGGTCTCTATTTCTCTGCACTAACTTTCCAAACATGAGCATTTCCTGTTGGAAATATTATAGAATCTTGCACTGTCTCAAGTTGGAAGGGACCTGTAAGATCATCACCTACAACTCCCTGCTCCTCACAGGGCTACCTAACACTAATCCATATAACTAAGACCATCATCCAGAAGCTCCTTGAACTCTGACAGGCTTAATGCCATGACCACTTCCCTAGGGAGCCTTTTCCAGTGACTAACCACCCTCTCAGTATCCAATCCAAACTTCTCCTGATGCAGCGCCATGCCATTTCCTCATCAGCACCTCTCCATCCATTGCCCCCCTTGAGGAAGCTGTAGACTGCCACGAGGTCACCCCTCAGCCTTCTCCAAGCTAAACAAGCTAAAGAGATTTCAGCTGCTTTTCCTAAATCTTGCCCTCAAGACCTTTTACCATCTTGGTCACTCTCCTCTGGACACACTTGAGTAGTTTTCTGTCCTTCTTACATTGAGGCACTCAAAACTGCACACAGTACTTAAGGTGAGGTTGACCAGTGCAGTGTGGAGAGGGGCAGACACCTCCCTTGACCAGCTAGCAATTCTGTGCTTGATGCACCCCAGGACACAATTGGCCCTTCTGGCTTCCAGGGCACACTGTTGACTCCATTCAACTTGCCATCCACGCAAGCCCCCAGATCTCTTTCCTTGGGGTTGCTTTCCATCCTCTTGTCCCCAAGTCTGTATGCATGAGCAGGATTACCCTATCCCACATGCAGAGTCAGGCACATGCTCTTGTTAAGTTTCATACGATTAGTGATTGCCCAGCTCTGTAGTCTATCTCAGTCTCTCTGTAAGACCTCTCTACCTTGACAGAGTCCTCCTAATTTGGCATCATTGGCCATACTAAATGTATCAGATATGTATCAGCAATGTATCAGACTCCAAAGAGATCTTGAGCTTGAATAGGATTCTGAGTAGACATGAACTGTGACCTTGAATTTGATGTGTTGCTTGCTGTCTTTATGGTACTTCCCTTCTCTCTCTTCCCATTTAGTATTCTGATATGTGTATCAGTTTCATTGAATCATAGACTCATGTAAGTTGTAAGAGACCTCAGGAGTTCATGTAACCTAACCTCTTGCTCAAAGAAAGAGCAACTATACCGGGTTGCTCGGGGCCATGTCCAGCTGCCTTCTGAATATCTCCAAGGATGTACATTTTACAGTGTCCCTGGGAACCTGTTCTTGTGTTTCACTGCTCTCTTGGTTAAATTATTTTTACTTTGTATCAAGCTGGAATTTACCATATTCTGACTTCTGTCCTTCCACTGTGCATCTCCAAAAAAAGTCTTGTTCTGTCTTCTTTATACTGTCCATTAATTAGCTGTAGACAGAAATAAGACCTCTGAGTATTCTCCTGTTAAGGCTGAACAGCTCTCAGCTTCTCAGCCTCATCACATGCTCCAGCCCCCTAAACATGATCTTGGTAGGCCTCCTCTGAATTTGCTCTAGTATCTTCATGTTCTTGCAATAGAGTGCCCAGAAATGGATACAGCACTCCAGATGTTGTTACTCAAATCAACGAATAGCAGGGTAGGTTCACTTTTGATCTTCTGCTTGTACTTTTACTAATACAAGCCAAGATGTTGTTAGCCTTCTTTGCTTTAAGGAAACACTTCTTTCATTCAACTTGTCCACCAGGGACCTCAGATTATTCTCCAAAAATGCTTTCTATCTGGTCAAATCTAAGCCTCGTCTGTTGTTTGGGATTATTCCACCCCATATGCAGGACTTGGTGGTACCTTTGTTGAAATTCATAATTTTCCCCTCAGGCCATTTTTCCCAACCTGTTAAACCCTCAAGGAATAGCAGCCCATCTCCCCAGTGTATTTACCACTCCCTGAATTTGGTATCATCTATGAATTTGCAGAAAATGCCATCCATTCCATAGTTCAGATTGTTAGTAGAGACATTAGGCATTGTTGGCCCTAATAACACTAGCTGAGGCTCAGGGATAGCTCTAGTGACAGATTGCTGGTTGGACTTTATAACAGTGATTCAGACCTTTCAGTCCAGCTGTTCAGCAGATTTCCCACTCCCTATACTGTGCACATACTCTGTCTCTCACCACTGTGGCCATGAGGATACTATGGAAGACCATGTCAAAGCACTTGTTAAATTTAAGGTGAAAAACATCCACAGCTCTCCCCTTATCCACTGTGTAAATCATGTTATTGTAGAAGGCAGACAGATTAATTCAGCATGATTTGCCCTCAGTAAGTCGATGCTGTTCATTCCCAGTCATCTTTTTGTCTTTCATGTGCTTGCAAATGGCTTCCAGGATTTGCTCCATGAACTTACAGGGGTCTGCAGTGAGGCTGGCTGGCCATCAGTTCCCCAGATCCCCCCTCTTGCCTTTCTTGATGTTTATCTTGTCCAGTCATCAGGAACCTTGCCGTGGCCTCATGACTTATCAAAGATTATAGAGAGTGACTTCACAAAGACACATATTACTGTATGATCTTCAGATGTATCTCTTCTAGTCCCATAGACCTATATAAGTTTGTTCTGCTTTGCACCATATCTAATATTGTTTTGGCTATTGGTTCAAATTTACCGAGACTGCCAAAGTGATTCCAAGATTTGCCTGATTTTGAGCAATACCATTAAAATCACAGCATGTTGTTTTGATCATAGAGATAAAATAAAGTCACAAAAATCGGAGGCAAATTTTGGAGACAACTGTCTTCAAGGCAATTTTTCGATGGCTTTATGAAATAATCGGCCACTTCCAAAACCCAGATTTGAGTAGAAGCTTGCATTTTGAATGGCTGTGTTTACCTGTTTCCTAAAAGAAGTTGAAATTTAGGTTTTCAGAAGTGTTCCCAAACCATGACCCATGTTCAACATTTCAGGCATTTAATAGTATTCAAAGCCAAATAAATCTTGTCTGGTGTGGGTCTTATTTTAAGAAAGTGGCCAGTCTCTATTGCCACCTGGTAGATATTTTGCTTCCATTCAAAAATTTCAGAACTGTAACCTGGAGAACTCATCTTTCACTGCTAAACCCTTGCATATTAAAGTGACATATTAAAGGACTGAACACCCTTGTAACCACCTGGTAAATTAACCAGCATTCCCAATCCAGTGTTGAAGGATCAACAGCTCGAGCTTATGCTTCTTAATAGGATATTTTAATATCTGGAAGCAGTGCATATCCCATAGTGCAATGGACTACTGTTAAAACAATAGATATCCTAATTGAGCAAACCATAAGTATAGCATGGTGATAATTTTGATTACTTCTTGTCTATAGATCCAGGGAGCAGATAAATGAGAGATTATTCCAGAAATAGGAGCTTACAGTGGAAAAACACAACATAAGCTTGTCCCAGATTGCCTTATAGTAAATCGGTGTCCGTTTCTTTAGGTCCCTGTTTCTGTCTGAGTTTACTGTTGGGAATTCAGTAAGGATGTAAGTGGGGCTGCAAACATCACTTCAAATTCACAGTAAAGTCTAAGAGTTTCAAAGGATGATCTTTCAGAAGCAAATGGCTTCTAAGTTGGTTACATGACATTGCTTTATTTGTGTCTTCCAGTTCTTTTCCTGTTCCCTCATCACAACAAAAACATCAGAAGCATGCCAAAAAGACTAAAACAAAACCAAAAGAAAAAGAATAAATATGCTGAGGTTTCCTTTCACAGAGAAAAAAAGCACTAGAAAATGATCTCTTGGATCAATATCACCATGAAGATCTGAACCAAATTTTGAACATCCGTTCTTTACCTTCCATACAAGTGTAGCTTCTCCAATGTGATAGCTTTGAAATAAGTAATTTGTTTCTGCTGTCTATTTGAAACCTAAACATTTTATTTGCATTTCAAATATACACTAAAGTTTGGTAGTGGTGAGGTGAAGAATGAGTTGAAGTAATTTTGGACAGAAACACAGGTGGTGACACCCTTTGGTTTCTGTTGAATATAGGCCTCAGCTATTCTATTTGATGTAGCTCGTAATACCTCTTTCCCACATTCTGCTATTCACGTTTGCTTTCTTTTACCAATGTTTTCTCACGACCTTGAGTTTAAGGAATTTCATCAATACATCTCTCTGATTATCCAAAGCGTTAGAGGTACTGTCAGATGTCCTCTTGCTCACTTGGATCTTCATTCTGTTAAAGTTTGTCATGTACTAAAGTCAGAGTCACCAGGAAAGTTGAAGGGTATTTATCCTTTTTGGTTTGTTTTACTAAATCTCTGTGAAAATAAGAAAAGCTGGCTTGATTCCCTCTATTTATACATAGAAATAACTCTTGTTCACTGAATGACCCTTACCCTATAGATCCAGTCATCCATGCCATGGGAAAAAAAAAAATTGTTGTGTCTATTCATTTGCACTGGATGTCATCCAGAGAACAGAAATATTACTGCTTACGTTCATCTCGTGTTGATGAACTGCAATAAAGGATGCTTCATATGCCAAAGTTAATCTGCTAACTGTAAGATTTACTGCTTTTTGCAGTGCCATGCCAAATGTACATCTTCAGCACTTTTTCATGTTTTTTTACCTTAACTCTTTACTGCTGGCAAATCATCCTACCATTAAACTGTACACAAAATAAAAATTTTAAAGAAAAAAGTTTTAAATGACCTGAAACTTTTTCCCTTCTCTGAAATGTAAAATCGTTTGATGTGTTGGCCTATGAGGACAGACACACACATTCACATACAAATGGAAATGCCAGCATTGTCATTTACAGAAAAATTCTTCAAGCAGCAGTGTCAGTCTCTAAGTCTATAAAATAGTCCTTCCCAGGAGAGTAAATGAAAATCAGAACTGCATTACTTAAACAGTCAGGTTCAGGTCCTGCAAGCTGTACTGAAGGTGAGCAAGATCTCCGCCTGAAAATAAGGAGTTGCAGACTCAGCTCCATTTTCAGAAAGCTGTTCTAGAAAACATGTCAATCCATTTGTTAGCTCTGCTTGCTGGCAGTTATATGCAAATGCATTTGTATACTAATGGCTTCTTCTACATGATGTTATTACATAGCACACATGGCATAAGAAATTTAAAATCTATCTAGTAGAGCATGTGTGAATATGTATGAGTGGCAGAGTTCTGTCCCGTGCTGTTAACACATGTGTGCCCCAACCTCTTGCTTTCAGATTGTTCATAAGTGCCAGCAGCTTATTCTACATCTGATGTAGAGGTCTGTGCCAGTGCAAAAGGAAAAAAAAAAGAAAGTTACACTTTTTCTTCTTTTTTTTAAAGCAGTGAAGTCCCTCTGAAGGATCAGTCTAAGTTCACCTTGAGGGCATTAGTAAAGGCTACTTTAAAATAAAAATCTTTTAATACTAATCAATTGAAAGATAAAGCCTTTTCTGTTCTGTGTAAATAATTTTTGATCAATGTACTGTTCTAAGGCAATTCCCGATTAGCATATCCTATAGCTTATTGTCAGACCTTGTCCACAGGGTACAATTGTGACACAGACTGTGAATATTCAGCAATAGGAGTCTGTAAATCTGAGTAAGTAATGACAAAGCCTCTTTAGGGAGAGCCAGAATGAGGTGAGCTGAGTAGAATAATGACAGTCTTGAGGGGCAGGGGGGTATTTTAATTTAATCAAAGCCAGAGCAACTGAAAAAGATACTATTAAAAGGACTTGCTCTCTGAAGTAAATACTTTTCAGATAAATGCACAGTTCAAACTGACGTGCTAAATTGGCATCTTTACATCCACTCTATTCTCTGGATCAAAGCAAAGTTAATCATTTCACTTGCCTTTTATCTATTTTATGGATGTGTGTGTGGGTACGTGTGCATTTGTATGTGTCCGGTGTGCGCATGTGCACACACGAGTAACAGAAAATAATGGCAAAGAGGGAGGGGGTTTTGCTTTTTCTGTAATGAAGTTGAAGATTTTTTTTAATGTAGTGGTACCTCATAGTCATTGCCCACTGTTGTAAAAGCTCAGAAGTATTGCAGCTTTCTCTTGCCTGTGTTTGCCCAGCCACCCTTCTACATACTACAAGCACTGGGAAATTTCAATGACACAGCTTGGAATGGGTTCAGTGACCTCAATTATGCCCTCCCACCCACTCCAAACTCCTTTCAATTTGCAAAAAGCTTTAAGTGGACAAAACCCAGATGCCTTTTGCTTGTAGTTCAGTAAGAACAGATTGGGCATGTAGATTCTTGTCAAAGTGATATATGTAGTTCATTTTCCATTAACTCTTTCTTAACTAAGGATTTTAAATTCTCGGTTCCAAGTCTAGCACTCTGCTTTGCTTTCTACTGCTTTTTAAAGTTCATTATGCCTGCAACATCATTTGAAAAAATGAACCTTAAAAAGCCTCGGCTAGACATTGACTGATACGAAACAGACTGAATGTTTGGTTCTGCTTTTAAAGGCAATCACTTTTTTTTTTCCTTTTTAAACTTGTTTCATATGCAATAACCCATCCTATTGTCTAAGACAGTTCAAAAGCACTAGCGAAATATAATGAATAAAAACACCAGCAAGAAATCATGACTTGTGGAAATGATTTACTAGTCAAAACCAGTACATGGGCCCTGATGACCTTGAGAGCTTGCTTCAGTTGGCTTGCTTAAACTTAGATTGCTTTCATAATGTTGTAATATCGCCCCAAAGAGTCGGTGCCTCTCCCCTCCCCCAGAACATTTCATTACACTCCCTTTCTCCCTCTCTCTCTCTCTCTCTTTCTTTCATTCTGCAGAGACATGTGCTGTCAATAATGGAGGCTGTGATCGGACTTGCAAGGACACCGCGACAGGGGTACGATGCAGTTGCCCAGTTGGATTTACCCTGCAGCCTGATGGGAAAACGTGCAAAGGTCAGCTTCTGTTTGCTTTGCAATGCACCCTTTGCCTTCAGTGGTTCCAGTACAAGATGTAAATATTCAGCTATTTAATCAATACTTTCAGGTTAAGGCAATACTGGCATAGTGATTGCAACTGAGTTCATTAGCTTTCTCCTTCCCTAATTTTTCTGTATTTACTTATTTCAATCATTTTTCTCTCTATTTATTAGAGGGTTTTATTACTGAAAAGAAATGAGATACAGAGGTCAAAGTGTTTCAAACTGACCAGAGATTTAGTGGAACAACTATAGGCTGCAAAAGGCTTCAGTTTCAAAGGATAGTCTGATAGTCTTACAGAACTTCAGTCATATAATGGGGTCTGAATTTGTCTATTCAAAAATCAAGTTACAATTCTCAAACAGTTCTGTGTTACCTGCAGATAATCAACCGGTTATTACTAAGTGAAGCCAAACAAAAGATGCAGAGGTATTGCTCAAACAAAAATACCCAGACAATTGTCCAGTTCTGCCCCTTCAAAACATAAATAACCATCTACAAAGTAAAACCAAAACATTTACTAGTGCACAGGTCTAAAGCATACAGCTGATGCTCAGATTTTACTGTTCTGAAGGCAGCACAAGAACCTTGGCATTTTGTCCTTCATGAAAGTGTTTAAACTGAGGTCAGGGGAAGAGAGAAAAGAGCACCTGATATCACTGTCAACATCTGTTCTCAGTTAAGGAGACAGGGACAGTTCTCAAATATCCCTGCAGAATCACCCTTAACGGCACTATGCACATGAGTAGATTTGGATCCATGTTCGTAGGACCAGTCCCTCCGTCCACCATTTTCCCACCTTCCTATGAATTTCTTCTGAGCTCCATTGCAAGACACTTGGTGATGGAGATCCAGGACGACACTGCATACATTGTTGTCACAGACTATACTTTTTTATCACTTAGTGACTTACCATAAGTTAGCCTAACTTGCTAAGAAACTAGTGGGACTTTTTTCCTTCAAAGTAACTCGAAGTGTCAGAATATCTTTGGTCCAAGGCTTGATGTTACTTAAAATAGTAAAAACCACAAAAATAAACAGAAAATGTGTGGTTCCCTCTTGCTCCAGGCTGAAAAATCCCAGCGCTTGGGGATGATCCTGTTAGTATTTATAGAAATAACAGTCCATTTGCCTGTTTATTTGAAAATAAAACATTTAAACTGCCAGTGCACACAATGTTAATAGTTAAGGGTGAGCACACATCAAAAATCAGTTGTTTTAGTTCAAGCCACATAAAAATAAATCTTCATTTTTACAGGCAGACTAGCTAAGCCATAGCAGAGCAGTAACAGTGATTCCACCGAATGCTTAAAAAAGAGGCATTTTAATACTGTAACATACACCTAGACTTGACCATAATGTTTATTATTGAAACAACATCATGAAAAAAAAGATTAATTCTAAATTTAGAATTTTGGCCCTAGAACTAATATGAAACAATATTTATCTAATAATCAAGTCTATAATTAGTGCTGCAGACTAATTGAAATTGAAATATTCAACCAATCCTCAAACCAAATATCCTAGCTCTAGGCTCTTTCACATTTTTTTCTTTTCCCCTTTTTTATGAGAAGAAAATATAAGAAACAGAATCTGTATTTTTATGATGCTGCAGATTCTTTCTTACTTTCTTAAAATAAGCAGCAGCTAAAATAAACTGGAAATTAACTCAAATGATTTAACAAACCATCCAGGCCATTTCTTTTTAAACTTTATTGACATTTTAGGAAAGACTTAAACATAAGATAGTAAAATATGTTTTGCATTTAATATAACTGTAATTAATAATATTTATCTAATGTATTGTGCTGTGAGGTATCTGGGCTGGATTCTGCTTCCCTGAAGCTAAAGTAACTTACCATTTAAATCTGTGCATAAAAGATTCTGCACTTAAAGTGACCAGTGAAGCTTCTTCCATGGCTTTTGGGCGGCCCTCAGTCAGGACTGCTCTGTAAGATTCACATCTGAGCGCAAGAGTAAGCATTTTAGTGGAGTGACATTGATGCCTTCTCAGCTCCTCTTGCTTATAGGTAAAGCCTGGAAAAGGCTGAGGCCAGGAAATTCAATGATGTGCACATATTTTTTCCTCTGAGGTCTACAGGAACCAAAAGAAAAGACTGATCAGCTCGAGCTCTCTCCTTAGATTTTTTTTTTCTCTTTACTCCTCTTGATTTGACTGGCCCACAGTTTCTCATATAAACTGTTCATTCTTCCTCTGGCTCTGACATTACATCTGAGTAAGAGCAATGGATTATCTATTGGGTGCACTTTAAAGCATTTTCTGGGATCATGCAGCTGTTACATCCTGCCTTTTTTGGGCAGAGTTTTCGAGTCCATCAAGTGTCACAGCATCCCCAAGTGAGGTTTTTCATAGAACCATCATTTTAAGAGAGGTCGTATTTCTAAATACAGGAGAAAGATATGCCATTATCTATTAAAGAAAAGTAGAGAGACAGGACATGTAAGAAAGGCTGAGAGAAATCGAAGGGATAGTTAATATATTAATCAAAAAATGCACTTGTGGGTTGAACAAAATGATTAATATGTTTAGCTTGAATTTAGCAAATAATGTTGACCAAAAAGAATGTTTTTATTGGAAAGTCTACTATTTTTTGGTCCACTTTGGCATCTTCCTCTCTAAGACATTTTACATAGTACAGCTACTATATGAAGTGATGTAGTTACTTAGATTCAAGAGGCTTTAATAAGATTCAAAGAAACATCTGAACTTTTGAGTGCTGTGAGGTGGACGTTGTGTAATTCATTAATCTGTAATTCTAGCTCACATGAGGTGATTTCCTCACTAGCATGCTGTTACCATACTGGTATTTTATGGAAATCTATAGCTAGTTTTCTTCCTTATTTTTTCCAAGCGAATCAGGTAAATGAAGAACATTTTTATTTTTAAATTAATGAAATAAATGAAAAATATTCTCTTTTTAAATAACAAAAATTTCTTGATGGCTCTGTTAAAAAAGTCATGATTAGAATGTTTTAGGCATTGTATAGACATGTATCAGGAAGAAGAGTTTACTGCCCAAAATATGCATAGCAGTTTGGAATTTCATTAATGTTTAGTATAGAAAAAAGACAAGTACATACACAAAAGGAAAGGCAACTTTTAAAGAAAGAGTATATGTAAACATGCTTTATTTGCCAAAAGATGGCAAATAAATACTATTAAATGTAACTACATGGTCTACACTTTGCAGTATCCTATTTCATATTCTGCAGTTCTGTCATAGAAGATGGGATGGATTCAAAGCACAGAGTACAGAACTGAAACTCTGGTATTTCTCCTGGCCCTTTCCCAACGTATCGGGGAATGGAGGGTGCAGGGAAGCAGTTTCCAAGTAATACAAGGTCCCTACCTTTAGCTGTTTTGCATGTCGACCTCTTTCACAGGCTCAGTGGGAAATGAGTTACCTCAAAGAATCAATTTTGTGATTGTGAAACGATCCTTTTGTTAATGCAGAGTGCAGTCTGGTTTATATCAAATGTGAATAAAATAGGGGGAAAATCATTATGGAGAAAGGTTTAACATGGAACATGTACAGGTAGCTGTATAGCCAGTAGGAAGACTACTGTAGCGGAAGATTGTTTTGGTTTCTAGAAAAAATTGTTTTTATCTCTAATTCTTTCTCCCTTACATATATTACTTACCTGACTTCAGAACGAAATAACAGCAAAGGTACTGTCTGTGGTCTAGTTAAAAGATATCTTCAGATGTATTAGTGGTGGCTGGGGTAAAAATTCATTAACATTTTGCTGGTCTTTAAAAGTCAGTGTCCAACTCAAGGCTTCCCTCAGCTGGGTTGGCGCACAATGGAGAATGCTCCTTTTTTCCCTTCAGCCTTCCTATAAACTTGGCTCTTTATAAGCCAAACCATGGATGCTTTTGTCAGCTAAGAGACGAGACACATCCCAGGCAGAAAGAGTCCCATATTCTCCCTCTAATTAATGCTATTTAATTTCTCCTACCATTGTAACTGAGTGATCCCAGCTTGATGCTGTCAGTTATTGTGCTACACATTTCCTTAAATGCCTACCAAGTCATCCCACAGAAGTCAGCTAATGCAGACAGAAAGGGAGCTAGAGGATAAAAAGTCATAGTGGCCCAGGATGGTTACTGCTCATTGCATCCTACACGCTTTTTAATATCCCCTGTATTGTGCATATCTGTGCGTGTTCTGTGGTCCCTGGCTCCCTTGCTTGTTGGTTTCTGTGCATCCTTCCTGCTGAGTATCCTTCTCACACATCCAGCAATAATCTGCCCTCAGTGAGAAGATTCATCAGTTTAGCATTTTAATTATATTAAATACAACTTATGTAGCTGATAAAGCAGGAGACTCATTTGCAAAAAACTTGTGGGTTTGAGAGGAGTGAAGCCAGACTAGATTAGACTTAGCACAGATTTCTGAAGGTTGTTTAAACCCAGCTGCCAAACTGGATCAAACAATAAAGGGCTCATCTGCCCAAGGGCAGCTAGAGAAGGATGGGAGACAAGCTGAGCAAGGGAGCATTCTTCTTCAGGGACTTAGAGTAGAGAAGGGCTGGGAATGACTGTAAAAAACATCTGAGAGAGATGGGGGCTTTGTTTGTGGGCTCTCTAAGAAGTGAATTAGAGCAAGAGGAAGGGCCACAGGCTTCTGGCACGGTGTAAAATGAAGGACCGTGTGTCTGATGTGCTCCATCGCTGCCTCAGGGATTTAACAAAGAAACTGTGCCCCCAAGGCACTCTTGTGCCCCGGAATAATGCAGCTTCCCAGTACTGTATACATAGACCTAGGGGAACTGCAGGGTGCAGCACCTGCTGAACTCCTAGAGTCAAATGATAAATGTAATTTTAAACAGGAGAAGTATAACTAGGTTTCTAAGGGGGTTATGAAGCAAATATCTCAACTACAGCTTTTCTGTAAACATCTATAAAGTGCCAGTTAATTTTGCAATGCCCCGTAGGTGTTTTTTAATAGCAAAATGTGTATTGTTTTGTTTAACTGACTTTCTATTTTGCATTATTTTCGTAGGTGAGCTTGACAGTGGGATTTGGGGAGGTAGATACTCAGCCGAGCTAGAATGTCAGTGGCTTTAGTAGCAATATGATGTTACATTGATAATCTGCCACCAGCTGTGGCTAAATAGAGAAGTATTTATTCATGTGCATGAGCAGATCTTTGCCAAGCCCAGGTGATTTCATGGCCATATATTTAGAAGACAGAAAGGTCTCCACCTAGAGATGGGGCATTTTATTTACTGTGCAACACTAAGTAAGCCCTTCTTAGCCCTTTGGCATATTGTTTAACTAGAGTAGTGTTACGCTGGGGTTATGTGACTGGATGCTGTTTAGGCAAACATTTCTTCTTCCTGCTGTCTCATTGTCATGGTTACCCAGCAATGTGGTGTTCTCTCTACTTCTTGAAACAGTCCCCCATCCTTTTGCATTCAGATGCAGTGAAGAAATGTGGCACTTACATGCTTAAATACTTGACTGTGCTGCAGTGGGAGCATCAGAAGTGTCTTAGTGTTGAATGGTTTGTCCAGTAACTCAACTCTGTAACCTTCCTTATCATTAAGCAATCTAGAAAAGAGCAGGAGTCACAGAGACTAATGAATAATTTCAGCCAAGGGATGGATTCAAAGTTTATTGAAATAAAAGGGAATCTTTGCATTGGCTTTATTAAGTTGATGTAGATTGTTCTTTTTTATCTTTCTTAATTGCAGCCTATCACAGCAGGAAAATGCATTTTAAATTGGTTTTGGATACAAAAAAGTGAAACCCTGAAAGTGAATTAAGTTTTGAAAATGGATTTTTTTTCTGTGAGGAAAGAGTCTGTTACAGAATGAGTTTCAATGGAGCAAAATATGTCATGTTTTGTTAAATATTAACCAAAAGGATTCATTAATTAGATATTTAAAATTAATGCTTGACATCAGTTTGGTATGAGAGTATGACTATGTTGAAGGGTTTTCTCTCTTTTCATTCAGAACACACTAACACTGAGTGAAAAGCTCACAATGAACAGTTTAGCTGGCCAATTTGGCTTCATTTCCTGGCTAAGGAATATCTGTGAACAGTTATGATTTCCTCCATCATTCCATTAGTCGAAATTACTTAAAATTTGCTTTAGGTTTTTTCTCTAAATTGGATTGAATTGACTAAAGCTTTTAGAATTGCATCTTGTCAGTCCCAATCAGCTCATGTGAAACTGAAAAAGTTTCCTCTTTTTTAGAAAGGAACACCAGAAGAAGTTGCAGGTTATTTTTTTTTTTAGTAGTAGTAAGATGCAGCGGTTAATCTAGTACATCAGCTATTAGCTTGCTTGATGCTACCTTTGTTAGACTGTGATTGATTGGAGAAGTTTCAGAGTGGTGTATTTTTTTCACTGATTGCCTAAGTGGAGAAGTTTTGGCAGTAGGAGTAATTACCTGTGATGAACTCAGGTTTTGTTTGGTTGATATCCCTTATCTACTTACTGGGTTTTTTACATGCCAGTAAAAGTTTGACAGTAAAATATGTTCCTGTGCAAGATAACCTCTGTAAAATATATGCATGTCAAGTTTACACCAAGGCAGATGGAACTTCAGTGGCACATATGACCACACTTTTCACATCATCTAAGTGTCTTAGCGCCTTTAGAATCAAGTCTATAGGTTTGGAGCAGGTCTTCTGAACTAAGATTTGTCTCACCTAAGAGTCAAATGTAAGACAGGCACAAATGAATTCATGTGAATGAACTTTTTAATTATTTTTTTGTTTGGGCACTGTTTTGTTTTCTTCTTTAGCTATAAAGAGATTTCCTTGAAAGTAGTCACCCAAACACAAATTTTTCCTGTTAGATTGCCACAGAAAATGCTTAAGTTTCCGTTTATGTGAAACCATTATTTTACCAAAGGTATACATGACTTTTTCATAAATGCATAAGAAGTATCAGAGAATGCATCGCTAAAATAGCATGGTGAAAGGTAAACTAATTTCCCTGCTGAAGTGTGTAATTTCCATTTGAAGGTGCACAACTTCCATTTGAAGGTGCACAGCCGCAAAATTTAGGTATTTAGCTTCTGCATAACTTTGAGGAATGTATTGCATTAGAATCACTAAGTTACTGTGCTGTGAAGCTGGAATTATGTTCCTTGTTGAATTCATTCACATACATCAGCATTTTAAATTAAAAGGAATTTCAATGATCTCAAGAATTTAAACTTCAAGAGGTTGCTTATAGGGGTAAATCTGTTACAGCTGCCTGGCTGTACTTGAGATCCTCGGTCTTCTTTCTGTGCATCTTCCGTTAGTAGTATCCTTTAGTGTCCTATTTTTGATACTCCACAAAGAAATATTGGTGCCTGCTCTACATTACATGGTGTTGGAGTCAGTGGGTATTGTATTGGCACCCAAAGCAGGTCCTGGGACATATATAAAGAGCTTTTCCCACCTTTCTCTAGCAATAGGAAAAGATTTTTTTTAATACACGTGAAGAGGTCAGTTTAGCTGCCTCCACATTAGTCACATAGAGTTTTTAAGGTACATAAGCATAATAATCCATTAGCTATTAGCTGTAACAAGCCATTAGCATTTTCCAGTGCTCTTTTTAAAAAAAGGGAAAAAGCATACATGCAAATGGTGTGAAAGAATAAGCTGAAATGAAGTAAGGTGCTGGCAGTCATCACCTCCACTGCAGTTGGAGTGCTGTGGTACCAGCAAATGTCAGCGTAAATGTCAGGCACAAGATTAAAGCAGCAGTGGGTTTTTATGAAGAGGATGTCTGGCAAAATCCGAAAGTTCAACTTACTTCCTTTTCTTCTGATTACATTTCCCATCATAATTGCAGCACCTGAAATGGCCATTTACTTCTGTGTCATATCTCTACGATAATTTATGTAGTTAATAGAGAGGTTGTAGTCTCGCTTGTAATAATGGTTTGAACCATTGCTATTTGAGGCAGAGCAATTTGGTGTACAGCACATTAAATTTTGTTAACATTCTGCTGATACATTGCCCTGTGTTCACAGTTTGGTTTGGAAAGTCACATATGGAAAATGGTCCCTAAGTTTCACCCTCAGTCAGAGGTACAGTGACAACTAGTGAGAGCAGCTTTTCATTTAACCTAATAAGTGGCTTCTCTCTGCTTACTGCACATAAGTACAGGTATCTGTGTTGGATTACTCTGGAAAAAAAAAAATTGAAGACTTTGTAAATGGAAACAGATTTGAGAAACAGTGAGTGCTTAGACCCTCTATGAAGAAGCTGACTCAAGTAGATAGAACATTTTAACCATGATTCCTGAGATGGCAAGTGATAGAAAGTTTTTAGGTGATTGGCCAGAGACACTTCAGGCTTTTTAGGGAGAAATTTTTACAATAGAGGTTGTCATCCTCAGGCCTTTGTACAGACCGCACCTTCTGTGAGTCATCCTTTGATCCCCAACGGCCATATTGCCCCTGCCATGGATACCTAATTAGAATGTCTGTTCTTTCTTCTATGCATCAGCTCTCAGTGGGCACCAACTTTGATTATGGACCTTGTGCCTTTTACTTCTCTCAGGGATCCCACAGTGTCCAATTTATTAGAAGAATAGATGAGGCCAAGGAAAAATAACCACATCAGCTTTGGTAATTCCTGATGGTATTAGAGGTCTTACATCATATGGCTAAGCTACCTCCTATTTGCACAAGCTTAAAGATATGTGCATTGGGAAATAACATGGAACAGCTGGCACCCTCTGAACTCATATGCTATCACAATAAAATACTCATAAGCACATGCAAATAGTCTAATCCCAGCCTATAGGGTACCCACTCTACTTGCCTTGAAAATATCTTTGAAACGGGTTACCCATTCCATTTCCCTTCAGAGTCTGACCTGTGAGGAATAAAGTGGACAAGCTGTCTAGAATCAAGGCATAGAATTTTAGAAGTTAGTTATTAAAGTATGTGTTGTCTTTTAACAATCCTCAAGTTTATGAAGTGGTTTATTTTGAGCCATTCTTTCTCTCTAATGGCTTTCTCCCTGTTTCTCATCAACTTAAACTAAGAGTAAACTTCCCAATAGTCAAATCAAGATCTAGTTTTCATAATTCATTTTACAGCAACTCTGCTTCCATCAGATCCCTTATAAGACTATGCTTTCAAGCCACAACACCCTACCCTCCCAGTGTTTGTAACTAGAAATAAGTGAATGCTAAAATATAAATATCATTTGAGTTTGCTTTTCTGTACATGTAAGAAAAGAGCTATCCGAACATAGAAGAGCTCAGATATAATCACAAGCCACTACAGCTGTGAAACGAAGCAAAAAATACCTGTGGCATATGAACCAACCATAAGCATGGACTGTGCTGCAGAGATAACAGGGAGGCTGGTAGTTGGTGAAATAAGAAGACACAAAGGAAGTTTTCTAAATGTATTTGATAGAAGTGACAAATGGAAGACCAAATGGAAGCCAAGAGGGACTATTAAATAACAGAGGCAGTTTTGAGGTTATTTTTTATTTGATAGGACTTAAGCAAGATGCACGACCATCTGTGTCCAAAGAAAAAGCCTCACAAAAATCAGGATTGAAAGACGGAAACCTGCGTAACTGATGGAAGAGCAATAGTCAAGGCTGATTTATCAAAAGAGCTGCTTATTTTAGAGGAGATGGGAAAGTCTAGGAAATTAGACTAGAGCACAAGCTCCCAGGTAGCTACAGAAACATTTTCAGAATAACTACCTAAAAGTGGATTAAAAAAGCAAACATAAAGACCTGTCTGCAATAGCCTTATTGCTGAGGCCACAGTCATTTTATGCAATTACATCAATGTTGTCCAGTCTCAAGAGAAAGAATGAATAAGATCATGTGAGGAAAATAGTAGCAGCGTCTGGCAAACAGCTCAGTAGAAAGCTCTGTGTCATTTCCAGTGAGGGGGCCATAGTCTTTTGGCCCAACACTACTGCCCTCGAAACAACTCTTACAAGGCTTGATAAGACTGGAAGGTGACTCAGAATTAGGATTCTCATTTTTTCCCTGCTTTTTTAAAGAAAAGAGGGAGTTGACTTGTCGGTACAGAGGCAAATGTGACATGTGATAAGATGACAGAGTGTCATGATGGACAAAGAGAGGAGAAGAGTCAGCAGAGTTGGTGGTGAAACCATAGGTGGTAGAGGAGATGTTGGAAAGACAGAAAGATGCTGGTCACTAGCAGAAAATGTGTGAGATTTGGGGGAGGAAAAGATAGAAAACTCTTGGTGGTGGATGGCTGCAAGCAATCAAAAGCCTAGTGAGGGGATCAGAAAAATGAGGAATTGGATACTGACTGATGGGCATGTAAGTCAACTGCCGCAGAACAGCGAATTTTAGCTATACAGGCATAATTTGATCCAGACTTTCTAAAAGAGAATTGGAGTTCCAGGCCACAGTGAGGAAAAATGACATTATAAACCCATGGGATTTAAAAAAAAAATGAGAGGAAATGCAAGTTTTAGATACCAACACAGGTGAAATTTTTCAAAAAGAAGAAAACTGAATGCAAGACAAAAATAAAAATAGAAGAGAGGGTAGAGAGCAGAATCCAAGAAGCAAAACTATGGATAACATCTGCCTTCTAACTGTTGCTACAAATTTATTGAATCAAGAATGTGTGTGAAACTTTCACTATTTTGGAGGGGATTGCCTTTTTTTTTTAGGTTAAATACATACAATTTATTTGTCTGCTGTCGACTTGTTCATGACAGACAAATATAATATAACAGATTATCTTCTATTAAAAATTGAGGACTTGGGTCAGCCGCCATGTAACTCATTCAGTGTCATTCCCTCCCAAGGGTTCCATCTATCCCCACAAAATAAATTCATGTGTACTAAGTTAGGGTTTTTTCATGACTAGGCAATATCCCTGTTCCCTGGAAACTTGCAGTTGTTATTTGTCTTTGTGAACCTCCCCTTTGAAAATGCCAAATCCTTTAAATTAATGCTTGGGAGGGTCATATTTTGCATTTCAGTTGTTGAAAAGACCTTGCATTTATTCAACAATATAAAGCTCCCTGAGGATCAGCAACCACAGTTTATTATGTAAAAGTGTGATGTGCTTTCTGTAATTTGGGAGTTGACTACTCACATAATCATAGCTACCAACATTCAAAACTTACAGTATTTCTTCATTCTTTTATTATTTTTTTCATCATAAATTACAGCTTATTTTTTATATGGCTAGATCCTGCTCTCAGTGAGGTATTACAGAACAGATCCCTGGCTAGTTGAAGTAATGTCTTCAAAAAGCTTTGGAGGGTTAATTTTTGGTCAGTGGCCAAATTTACTTCATTCATTATCAGCTATGAGTCATTTGAATTATCATGGGCCAATTGCATTCAGCTGTTCTTTTCAGCAGGACTAGCTTTATCATAGGAAAGATACCATAGTCTCAATGGGATTTTAAAGAGAGCATCAGTATCTTCAACTGTTCTTAGTACCAATTTTATTTTCAAATTTTATTTAATTAAAGCAAACAAAATTTTTAGAGGCAAACTGAGATTCTTGGAAATAAGGACACAGCTTTCCTGAGCAGATAATAATTCCAAGGCAGGAAATGAAAACAACTGTCAGTAAAGGTAAATTGAGTTAATAGGCTAAGCCGAGGGATTCTTGTCTTGGTCCAATAGTCCAAGCTTGGTCCAAGCTTGCTCACTTCCCCCTGCACTCTTCTTTGAGGTTACACGGGAAAAATTGAGTATGGTAAGAGCACAGTGGTGTTTTTTAGTGAGAACTAGTAGAGGAAAAATGCCCAGGATGTCAACTTCCCAGTTTTGCCTGATTTCTACCTGAAGAAACAGTGAATTAACTACTTTATTGTTACTATAGTGTGTAACCTGCAGCAACCTATATAGTTCTTCTGTCTCAGCTCCTCCTGCATAAAATACAGAAACATTAAACATAGAATTATTATGGTCATATTGGCTGTGTGAAAAATTAAGGTAGATAAATAGTCAGCTGAATGCATTTGCACAATTCTGTACCACTGTTTTAACCACAGCCTCCAGGTCTGCATGGACTTTCAGGATCGTTGTTACCTTCTGAGTTCCCCGCAGTCCCATGTTCCCCGCTTTCCACGTGTTTTTAGGACAGAGAGATGTTATTTGTTGTCCCCAAGTACAAATGGGAGTCTTAACTGCAACTGCACATTTACTTCTCCCCATCAGTGTTTCATAAAAAGCATTTTGATTGATAAAATGTTAAGTAGGCGGGGGGGAGGTTGTTAGTTTTTGCATCTAGCTCAGCCTGGACTGTAAAAGTCTCTCTCAGTCTATTTCTTTATGTCTCCAGTCCACTTCACATTCTGGTGTCACAGCCTAAGACAGTTTGCACCGCTTGGGTTCGAGGCATTGCACTAACATGTTTTTAAGTTTAAAAAAGAATTCAGTGTTCAGCAAAAATTTTACATGAAAATCCTCTCTTTTCACGTTAGATTTAGTAAATCCCCTGCCTTTCACAAATGAGAAATCAGGGCCTAAACTATTCTGACAGCATTTCTAAGTTTTTCACTTTCGAAGCTTTTTGTGTTTTATAAATCTAATTAACTGTAATAAGAAAATAATAGGACATAATGTTTGTTTTACAAGGTGATTGATCTCTTGGCAGCCTGGCAGACTCTTTTATTGATTGGTTGGTGGATAATGTCAGAGTGGATATGTCCTGGAGGAGAATAGCTGACACCTAAATCCATGTGTGACAGATTACCATCTGTGTTGGAAGACAGGTTTCTTCGGAAAATTGCAAAGATAACAGGTGAAAATGGAGAAAGTGACATGAGGGAAATGTGTTGAAACCTGCCTCAACCTTTCCATGCTCTAAGAGCATTTACACAAAGCTCTCTATTTTGTGGGCAGCCTGTTTTTAGGATGAGGGAGATTAAAATTTAATTACACTCATTCCTGTCTGCCCAGTCAAGTTTTAATTCTGTTAATTAGGAAAATGCATTGCCCCACAACCTAACCGTAAAGATAATTAAACAGAGAACCTTCATTTGCTACTTAGTGTAACTTCACTTCAGTAATGATTATCATACATTACAGTTAATTAGCACTGTGGGAGGGAAAATGAAGATGTCACTGAAGCGCAAAACTCAAATTAGAGGTGCTGTAATATATGCCTTGTTTCGTTTTGTAGCTATCTGATGCTGGGAAGTCACACACTACCCTACCTGCCTCAGTTTCACATTTCTTAAAGGAGAATTAATTAAACTTATCTCTCCTGCAGAAGTGTTGTGTAGGTTTAATGCAGTGAAGTTGATAAGCTGCTGGCCTTTGAAATCCTCAAGTGGAAACCACTGCATAAATAGAGTTATTCCTCCCTGAGACATGCAAAACATGTTGGAGGCAGCAAATGGCACTTAAGAGAGCACAGTCACAGGTGAAGTGGTGGAACAGCACCCGTACTACCTAAAGTACAGACTGCAGCTCTGCACATACTCACAAAATCTTCCAGGGCAAAACACTACCAATGTGGAACTGGCTTCTGTATCAAATCGTTTGAAAGCCCAGACCACAAATTAAAAGCAACTGTGATTTCACTAAAAAAAATTTGACAATAAATGACTTTGACTCAAAATGCTTCGTTCAATTAGAATAATCCATTTGAAAGTATTGGTCTTGAAAATATCAAGTGATAATTACCAATAACCCATTATACAGATGGAGTAAAGTAGAGAGGTGTTACAACTTGCCCATAAATCCATTGTAAAACTGGAACTAGGATTTCTAACTCCCTATAAACTACCAGACAATAGCTGGCTTTAGGTTTTCTGGAGGCAACAGCAGAACCTAGGTTCTGCTTTGATTTAGATTTTCTCACAGTGGCACTGAATTCAGTGAGTCTGAGGATATGAAATTATCTTTATACCTTATAAAATAACCTTGGCATACATTATTTAAAACACTGTGGAAAATGTTATTTAGAGCACTGCAAGTGTAGCCTGATAGATTATGTTTACGTTGATCCCAGGTTACTTAATATGTTTCAAGTTTAATTGCAAAGCGATGGGCAAATATTGAAAGAATTGCAATTTGAGCATTGGTGGCTTTGGTAATATTTGTAATGTAGAGCAATATGCAGAAAAACGTGTGTTTTGTGCAAGCCTGTGCTGATTGACACACTGTCTAAGCAAAGTAGCCCGTTGGGTTGTGCACTGGGCTTGAATTCAAGTGTGGATGAGTTTGTTTTCCTGTGCCTCTATTTCCCCACCTCTGACATGGGCTTAAAAAGTTTTGTGGCTGCTTTATAAAGTACTTTGTGGTCTGTGTGCATCAGGGAACTAATACCTGTGTCAACAGGGCAACTCTCGTTATAAGGTCTAGGGGACAGTGATGATTTGTAGAAGCATGAAAAAAGAGAAGGAAAGAAAACCAAATGAAAATTACAAAAACAGGGAATAAGATGAACTAGCAGACTAGCCCACTTTGCAGAAAATATGTCTATATTCTTGTCCACTGTATGCTGCTAATAGCATTATTAATCCTAAAGCGCTGTCGTTAATAAAAACAAGAAGGATATGAAGTTTCTGTAATTATTTCAGGTTGATTTGTGAGTATAATATTTTCCTGGAGCGAGGTAGCATTTTAAAACTGCAAAGGATTAGACAGACACAATCAGTTCAAATATTTGTCCAGCCATTGAAAGGAGAAGCCTCACTTCCGCCTGTGATGAGGCTTTGGAAATCTCCATATCCATCATTGTTCAACAGCCAAGTGAAGATTGCACTTTGATTACCCTTTCACTTGCCTGTAAGGAGCTTATGTGAAATGTTATAGTCTAAGTTGACTAAAATCCCTACTTTTTAATTTGTTCTCTGACTTGTATGCAGCAAGGCAAATCTTTGTGAGTTTATGTGTGTGCACACACACACACACACTCTGATCAGAACCACGTCCTTCCAAATATGAATTACACTGAGCATATGTGAGAAAGGTACAAGTGGGACATGAGCAGTCATTCCTATTCGTCTTCACAAGGACACAAAAATAAAAATAATGGACTGCCTGTCCCCTCTAGTCAAATTACGGCTATGCAGCTTATCACACAGCATCTGAATTTCTGTTCCTTTATTTAAAGCTGATGCCCTCATATTTTGAGATCCTCAAAAAACTTAGGATAAACATTTATTTCAGAAATATTTGATTTAGTCCTTTTTCTTTCTTCTAAAATCATTGCCCCTTCCATTATTCTGAAATTAGCTTTTGAGTGTCCAAAAGTATATTGAGAGTTTTGTGAAGTAACTACAAAGAATGGACATTTTCAAAGAGTTCTTGGATCTGTGTACCAAAACTGTGACTTATTAACAAATGCCACAAGGCTCTAGGGTGACATAAGCAGATCCAGAGAGTAGTTGTGCTTCACCACAATGTCTGTCTTGATGCCAGGCCTTTGCTTATGGGATTTGCTGCAAACCCAGACTTGCGTGTTAACAATGCACATTGAGATGAGAGTCAGTCACAGAAGCTGGAGTGGAACTTCTCCACTCTTTGTGAATAGTGAGACAACCCAGGGTTTGTCACTGGCTTCAGATGGGCCCACAGCTTTTGTGATGGTCTTGCTGATTTCCATCTCCAGACTAATATTTACAATTGGGGTGGTTTTTTCCCCCCAAATATTACAATTTTAAAGAAAGTTTTAGCTACGCTTGTGCTTTCGTTTGGTTGTAGTTGTATCAGCAGAGGGGAATGAAGTATTTTCAGGGCTAATGGGAGGCTCGAGTGCTTAGTTGCCTGTTGTGCCATACCTTCACCTGACATTTTTGATGAATAAATTTTAATGCTTCAGTGTTTTTTCATGGGCCCATATTTTCCATTTCTGCAGATGTCCCGTTTATACTGGGCACATCACTTGGCATTTGTAGCAGATCAGCAGCTTGTATGAGCAAGTTGTCATTTAATAATATTGGCTGACTGCATTAAGAGAAATCCTTGGGATTTTATTGCTAATGCACTGAAAGCCCATCAGACCTCTTAGTCTGAAATGACCAGCATGTTGTCTGAACACTGATCATCAGGGCATTTTATATACAACCCCCATAGAGAAATACAATTCTTTATGTACTTTTGCATTCCTGGGGATACAGAGGAGCAAAGCACTGGGGAAAGGTTGAGCCATTTTTTTCTGTAACCTGCATCATCAGTTTGAAAGGAGACACCAAGCTCCTACGTTTGAAGACACCAGGTTTATGACTTCTCTACAGACAGTCCCAATAATAGCATGGGGATATTTGGCTAAATAATTTCAAAGCTGGTAGAGATTCCATGATGGGTTTCCATTCTGTTTTCTTTCACTACATGATAGGCAGATGTGCTTACTCTCTGTGAAGTTCAAACAGGCACTTGACGAAGCTGGGTACGAGTCAGTTTAAAGATAAATGGGGCCTCACCTTCTCACACAGTGGAATCATTTGTTTTCACATGGCTCATAACACAAATTATTTATAGCTATGGAAAGAAAAATAGTGGGGATATAGACTCGGTGCAATTTCTATGAACCAGTTAGATATGATACGGTTGGATACTGCTCTCTTCCAAGTGAAATGCAGCAATGCACTGCTCTCCATAGAGTGAAATAATTTTTACATGCCTTGTCAGTCTTGCTATGGCCGTGGAAAGAAATACAGTGAAAGCAGAGACATTGGCACTGTTTGTGTTATTTGTGGTATTTGTGTTATTTAGAATGTTTTTTCAGCTAACAGTTTTGACCTCTATTCTGTTTAGATGGTCCTGATCTCAAAAGGCCACGTCATGTTTTCCAGCAAGAAGAAAAGAATAAATACTTTCTTTTCCTGTGGACTCTCCCAGGTTTTACCCAGGTCCTGGTTCAAAATTATTCCAAAGAATTGCTGGTGTGAAACTGATACACTGTATTGTCAGTGGAATTACAATGATTAACAGCTTCAAATCTACCCTCTGAGGCCAGGAGGGTTTCAGTTTTGTCCCTTATGGTCTTTAGAGACCCTGAAAAGAAAGTTACTGAGACTGGAATTTGGAATTTAATGTGTGAGATCCAGGGGCCATCGTTTAAAACATCAATCCTTACTTCAGAATGGCATTTGACAGGCTGCAAGTAATTTCTGCTTCAAGCAGTCTGAGGCAGCAGAGTAGCCCAAAGGTCATGTTGTTCTTATCATGGGTAAAAGAGGTCTTCTTCATGATGGATGACTACTCTGTGTGTTTATGATGCATTACATATTAGTAATTTTAATTCACAATTCCATTTATCCGACAGCTTTATCAGGGTAAGCTAAACTCTAGTTAGGTACACCTGTGCTGTACCAACGGATGGGACTGTTGTGGTAATCCATCGTAAGACCTTCAACACAGTCCCAGTTGCACATACTGGAGCTGGGAGGAATCAGTTCTACAAATGGGAATGGCAGCCTGCAGGTACTGGGCCAAGAAATCTTGTGTTTTCACTGCTGTTCTTGATCTGTGCTGGTGGTCACAGCTGAAAACAAATGGATTGCTGCCTCCAGTCTCATGGTATTATGCAGAGCAACCCTCAGCGTGTTCTTCACCAGATTTACCAGGTTTGGAGCCCAAAGGCTCCAAAGGTTCTTGACTAGCCTAATCACCAAAACTGGAGAACCACAGACAACAAACACGACTCCTGCTTTCAGATCACTTTGTGAAATTTGTTACACAAGACATAAAGATTTAAGCTGGCTTTGTGCAAAGTACTCCAGGTGTAATACCACCACAGCTGCTACCCAACATTTTACCCTCATGCTTTTGATAGTAATGAATGCAAAAGCCTCTCCTCTGCAGAACCAGACACAAAAGTAATAAGTAGTAGTATTAGTTCAGAGGATCTTAGAGCAAATTTACTTTCTTTGCTTCAAATGCAGCTCATAGGCAAGCCTTTATAACAATACACGTTGTTCTTGCTTATTTGAATAGTACATCCTCCTGAGAATTTTTCTGTCAGTGCAGTGAAGTGCTGTTTAGAAAAGAGGCCCAAATTTGCCTCTCAGTTATTAGAATTTCCAGATTTACCTCCTCATTCCTCTTGCTGCTGTTTATGTATTACATGCAGAAGCTTGGTAAGAGCCATACTCCTCTCCCACGTTGGTAGTCATGTTTTCAAAAATGAATGAGTGACACCCACTAAAAGTCATCCTAAATTCAAGTAATTTTAAAATGTGTTCTTCATTCACCAGCGTCATGCTGCCTTTGATAAATTTCTATCTCCACATATTAGCTCTTATGGCACCTAGATGTGCATTTTGCAGGATTTGTTTTTTAAATGGCCAGCTGTTATCTTAAAGTTTCGAAGCTCCTACAGCAAGAAGCTTTTCAATAGGAAACACCACTCTCCACTGTTTTCTGAAAGATCTTGCTTTCACTTCCAGAATTAGGCAGGCAAGGCTCTATGTCGTATTTCTTCTCCACTGTATGCATTCCTAAAAAGAGCTATTTTCAGCAGCTTGATTATCTCCTGAAAATAAAAAGTTCATTTTTAATTTTTCAAATAAATGTGGATGCATTGTTTTATAAGTGGAGGAGGATAGAAAGATGCCCTGTATTTCAAATGAGGTTCTGTGACCTATTATATACTTATTGCACAAGCTTTTATGTGTTGGAAAAGGGACTGATCATTCCAGTTCTTCAACCCCTTTGGGAGAAGTTACAACGTGGAGGAAGCAGAATCACCAATCTGAAATTCAGAACAGAGGTCTTAATCAAGTTCATTAATGCACTTTGTAACCATTATCTAAAGTAAGAGCCATTGATCCCTTGTTTCATACATTTACATGGCTTTTAAATAAAGGCAGTAGGTGCCTTCAGTTATTCAGTGCTCTGCCTTCTGAATAACTGAAAAAGCAACATTTCACAGGTATTCACAGTTGCTTTTCTATTATCCCATATCAAAAAGTTAGACACATAAAAATGGACATTGAGTGACACTGTGTTCATAGAGGACAAACTAGCATATAATGCTAATTCAGAACAAAAGTATCAATACGTTTGTGTACATAGGGATAATAGAACTATTTTTTCAGAATTCAAATCTGGTTTTCTTTATATTTGTTGTTACATCATTTTTTCATATGTTCTTGGGTTTTGATGGTTCCTACGTAAGGTAGGGGATTCACATCTTACACAGGCTGAAATCTTCTACATCTATGAAGAAGCTTCCCCGCTTCCATGAATATTTTTTTTAAATCAAGGTGCCTCAGCTAGGGTTATCTGGCAGTTCCAGTTCTGAGAGAAATACCTCTGTCTCCAGAACAACTCAGCCCATAGCTCTTTCAACAGTCTTGCCAGAAAGGTTTGGGAAGGGATACATCTGACCAACATGATTCCTAACAGGGACAGCAGCCTTCTTGGGGATCTGAGTAAACTCCTGTGCTCCTGCCCTGAACTGCTGAATATCTGTCATGAACTAAATTTTTTCCTGTTCATTCTTTGCAGACATTGATGAGTGCTTGGTAAATAATGGTGGCTGCGACCATTTCTGCCGAAACACGGTTGGCAGCTTTGAGTGCAGCTGTCAGAAAGGCTACAAACTGCTCACAGATGAACGGACCTGCCAAGGTAATCTTATTTTAATCTTTGTATAACAGGCATGTTATTTTCAGTGGATTTTCTTTTTCTTTTTTTTTTTTCTACGTCATTTGCACTACAGGTTTTAATCATACTGTCATAGGAAGTAAAGTTAGAAAAGACCTACCATGTTCTCTGGTGGGGTTAGATTTTTGTAAATGTTTTGTTTCATGGTTTTTAGTAGTAGAATTGCCAGTGTCCCGATGAAATGTGAAAATCTACATGGTGTAGTGGAATAGACTCAGGCAAAGAGCCTTACGTTCAAATACTCTAATTTGCTATGATCTTAATGGGACAGAGGCTTATCTTATTTACACCAGAGTCATTTAGAGTAATTTACTGGAATAAAGCATTTGCAAAATTTAAACTGAAAAAATTGTGAGATGTGTTTATGAGGGATAATGGAGGTGTTTTTTGAGAACTCAAATGAAATTGTGTTTATATTGTTTGCTGTGCATGTCATGATTTGTTATCTAAGTCATATAATGTTATGTATATATTATGACTAGTTAAGTGCATAACCATTTCCAACTTAAGTATCAGTCATGTACCTTTGAAGAAATGGCAATTTAAGGGCTTGAGCTCTGTAACTTTACTCTTTTAAAAGCCTCCTAGAAAAGGCTAGAAAGATGAGCATGCATCAGTACAGAGATAAGGGGAAGGAGGACATATTCAATTAAAATTTTGTGCAGGAATTGTCTTCTTATTAACGCGTAATTATTTGCATGGGTTTTGAACATGTAAAAGTTATGAAGTCCAAAACAGCATTAGCATTTTCGAGCTGCTTTGTTCATCAATAAAGGAGCAACCAAACTCTGAAGATACATGTCATTCAAAACATTTTCCATTGCATCTCATTGGTACTTCCATCATCTGAGAAGCCTACTCCACCCCGACTCCCTCTGTGATTAGACACAAAGGAGTCAGTGCAAGGTTGGTTTCAAGCTGGGACAGGATGGGAAAAGCTGAGAGTGGACAGTTAGTGCCACATGACTGTGCAGAAATAAAATTGTAGGATTGCATCAGAGCAGAGTAAATTGTCAGGTTTTGATGTACCTGCTAAAAAATAGGGACAAAATGTTAAAAAGAAATGTTCCCTTCGTGATGTATTTAGAGATAGTTAGGAATACTTTCTGGTTCACGAGTTTCATTTGTCATGACATGCTTTCACTGTGGTATCCGTCAGAAGTTTCACCACTGAAGTAATTGTAATTACACCAGAGAAAAACGCAAGAGAAAAGTCAAGCCCTGCATTCTTGTTAGACAAGAGGTGGTGCAAAATTTATTTGTAGATTATGCAAAGTCTTAGTAATAGGCTCTGAAAGCTAAGTATAAATAATCAGATATCTATGGTGATAATGGGAAACCAGAAGCAGCTCTGTAAAAGATGTTTGACCGAGTTTTGTTTCTTTCTGTGCCTTGGCTACTGAATGAGAGAGTTGCCAGTAACAGTACATACCATGGAAGGAATGAAGCAGTAGCTGATCTCCTCTCCTGCATGTGATCAGACATGGAAATATGAGCATGATCTGGCCATTCTACTTTATCCATTGTCAGTGAACGAGGACTGGCATTCTGTCTGCCTCTGCATGGTTCTTCCACTGATTCATGAGCTTATCTGTTGCTGTAACAACAGAGAGCCCAGAGAATTTTTGGGCGGGGGAAGTTCCTCCAGTCCCAGAAACGCTGGTTCTTCATACTGTGAAATGGTGAAGAAAAAGTTATTTCCTGTTTGAAGTCTGAGGTATTTGGGCCCCAGAGACTGATTACAGCAAACGTGGTATGATGCCTGCTTTATGGAGGGAGCACTGCGATAATTTAATTCCTGTCTGGTGCTTAAGGTGATAATTAATGATTCATGCAGTCAGTAGGCCTGCTAACAAAGAAGGAAAGTGAATATAGATCAAGAAATCACTGGTGTGTGAATCACCTGTACTTCCCTTCTTCCACTGCAAAAAGAATATAGTTAGTGGAAGTGGTTATAGTTATTAATGTCAGGTCTGACAGAAAATGTGGTTTGGGGTTAGTGACTCTGCTGAAATATAAATCATCTGCAGGTTTTTTTGGTAACGGCTAGTCAACACTAACCATAGAAAACATTACTGAGTGATTCAGGGAAAATTATTTTGAGCATATTAGCCTTTCCAGTGCATGAAATAGAAAAGTCTAATTTGTATTTATAAAAGGTGCTGTTGTTCATGTTGCATCTGTTGTTTTGATTCATAATAGAGTTTCTATGACTTACAGTCTTGCTGTCAATATTGCCTTTCTCCTCTGGTTTTCAGTTTTAAAATAAGGATTTCTTTCAGTTACAACTCCATGTGTTTACCAAATACTAATTTAGGACTGTAGAAGTCTACATTGTTTGGGGCTGAGTCCTATTTAGTTTAGGTGGCCTCCCCAGTGTTTAGCAAGTTCATCTCCAAATGAGATCATCAAGAAACAGATTCTGCCAAACTTAGGCAAAATGCCTGTGGAAAGCAACTGGTAAACTTGCTCTTTTACAACCTGCAAAACCCTTGGATAGGTTTGTGACTGTGTCTGATTCGCAGACAAGAATCAGTGAAGAGCAAAGTTACAGAGATACAGTTCATGTTAGCAACAATTTTCACACTGTTGAAAAATACAAGTAAGCTGTTGCTGCATAACTTTCTTCATATGATCATTCACTTCAGCACAAGGTAATTTTACCTGTTTCAATAAAAAGGTCCCTTCGTAGTCTCTGTGAAATTCTGAGGTTGTCCCACCTCATCTTATTTCCTCCATGTCCTTGTATTGTAGATCTTAGAGCTGACTTTAAGATTGCAGGGAAATTGTATCAAAGACTCAGACTTTGTTCTGGTTGTTTGCAGAGCTTCCACCCCATCGTACCAAGTGCCTTAGACGCATTCATCCCCTTTGTGAAGAGGGAAGTATTTCTTTCTCAATTTTTCAGGCAGGAAGGGTGAAGCCAAATATAGCAGCTTGCCTAAGATCACACATATGAATGCCTGGGCTACCTGGAGAATAAATCTCCAGTTTTTGTGAATCTGCTCATCGCAAGATTTTTTTTTTTTTTCTCCTGTGATTGTCCTTATACCCTGATATGAAAATTCATTGGTTTTCAGGAACTCTGAAGCTTGCAACTCAGTTGGTGCCACCAGCTAGCCACCCTGCATGTGGGGTGCTTGTGTAAGCAACCCTCGCGTTTGTAAAGGGCATTAAAATGTTCTGCGTTTGTCTGTTTACAGCTAAACCATTTTTAGCCCTGGCTGCAAAGAAAACCATTGTCAATCACAGATTACTTCTGCTGGGGAGTGGTTCTCACGCTGTGGCTCCTTGTTAGACAGGGAGAATGTGGGGGTTTCCCTTCCTTTCCCCTCCCCTGCATTCCAACCATTTGAAAGGAAACTTATTTGTAACCCAGAAGGTGAAGAATCTACATTGCCCTGCCAGTGATATTGTGGAGACTAAGACTGCTTTCCCAGAGTCTCTCTTTTCACGCAAACTTAAAAACAGATTTTTTTTTTCTCTTTTGACAGTGAAATCACTGTATGACAATACCAAACCCATCTATTTTGTGTTATTTTAACAGATCCCTTAAGTCTAAGGTATCGTAAATTCTTTGATACAGGAAGAAACAGTTGGATCTGTTTGTATAAACTTAGCAAAAGAGGCCTGCATCTCCTTTGAGCATATAATACAAACAACATAGCTATATTTATAGCGAGGAGAGCTTGTGTTTGTAACCTTTGTAGTAATTAACAGCAGGACAACAACTCAGATTACGTTTAGAACCACATCAGCAACAAAACAGCAAGCAAGACTGTTTAAAGCTGCAATGAATGTGTGTAAGCGCAGACATAATTGCCTTAATCCTCAGCCAATATGAGTTTTAAAGCCAGTTAACTTAATTGCTTATTCAGTTTCTGTTTGTTGTGCAGTGATCTCGAAAAAAATTCAACAATAAGCAGTCTTTCTGCTCCACTCAAGTTTAAGCTTCATTAAACACCCAGAAAAATGTGTGAAATTCTATCATAAATAATTTTCTCTTCCTGCTGTAAGAACTGCCTTTCGCAGAGCAAGACAAGGAGAGACGGCACATGCATTTGTCCCAGCTGTCTCCAGGGAATGGTAGGGTTGGAAAGATGAGTGATATTCAGAAAAAAAATGCTTTTAGTGGGAACATCCAGTGATCAACATGTAATACTTCAGCCGGCTAAATCTACACTGTCACCCTCTGCCCCTCTCCACCTCAGCCCAAAATAGAGCCAGATCCTCCTGTGATGAAGAATTTAAACTTTTGTAGGGAGTAGTTCAAGGCATTTACATCATTTTAGTCCACTCCAAAGCAGGCTGAGGTGGGGATTGATGATTGCTGGATCTCACAGACATGGCGTTCAGCCACAATGAAGTCTGCCCGAGTGTCCTTTTCACCAACCATTCAGCCACTGTAAAAGGAGATGGTTGTCCACCAGATGAAAGTACCTCTGGGGCATGTGGAATACCTGCACAGGCCGTCTGGCGTTTTAGGGCACTCTTTAAAATCATGTGTTCACACACACAGTAAGTGACAGCATTTTTTATTTGCCTTGATGTATTGCCTGTATTCTTTACTACAGTAATACGGGAATACAGGGCTTCACACTCTGCTTTTGGTGGTGCTGGTGTCTGTCCAGAGGAAATGCAGCGATGCAGGTTTATACAACAGGAAATCCCAAATAGAATTTGCCCCCCTAGCTTCATGATGTATTGAGTTTTCCCTCTGCTGATTTTATGTGGGCACATTTTGCTAGACGTTTGGGGTTTTTTAACACTACAAAGCTATCCAATGGAAGTCCAAGTATAGCTGATTTGAGGTGGCTTTTTCCTCTTATTACAAGACAAAGACATGATCATATCCACTGTCATAATTGTGTGTTTGGTCTTTTCTTCCTCTCTTCAGAAAAAAAAAAAGAGTTCTTATATGCCCCACTATATCCCCCCTTCCTCTCACCTCAGCTTCACTACCAGAAAAGTGTTCCTCAAAAACTTGGTGTTTATGGAGCGGAGCAATTGGAAGTAATGACTAGAGCCAAGGATACTGTGAGCACATATTGAGGCAGTTTTCTCAGTAACTCTGCCAGCATATTGCAATGCTGACCTGCAAAATACCCCATATCTTGTCCAGTTCTGAGTTTTTTTGTTTCTCAGGTTGTCTCTGAGCAGACTTGATGAGTGTAGCAAGTTCTGTGATGATAGCTTTCTGATGTGTTATGGGATATACCTCCCAATTCTTGCCAGCCACAGCTGGTTTTTACTTATGATCTGAAATAAGATTTGAACCCAGCTTCAGGTCTTCTCTGTTAACCCACTGCACCAGAGAACTGTAAGCCATGCAATCCTAAAATAATACTGTTAAATGAGAGACTGACCTTTCTTTACTGCCAAATAGGTCTTCATTCCTGAGAATTTGATGTGATTAAACCTAGCTGACCCTTTGATCGATCTGTTGGTGAAGGGATGCTTTACATGGGACTCCCATAATTGTCAAGAAAAGCAACCTTTCATTCCAGAATGACAGAAAGAAAAATAGCACCTTGAAAAATACAGTAAATGCCTATGATCCAAAGATCCTACAGGCCTGGTCTTGAAACGTTGCCATATTAACTGGATATGTAATCCTCTCTCATAACATCCACCTTTTCATGTATTTGTACAAAACATGCACTATTAGCTTCCAAGGGCAAGATTTTAATCTCCCAGCATGGTATCTCCGTTTTGAAAATGGGTATGAAATGAGGGATTAATCATACAGGGAAGGACAGATAGAAAGTGTTTGTGGGAATTATTTTTGGCCTAAAGAAGCCCACAAAGATTAGCTACAAAGATCTCACTATACTCTTCTCTGTGGAACCATTGATGATAAATATGGCTGTACAGGACCAGTTTAATCCCAAATAATCCAATCCCTTTGCATTGATTTATATAGTACACAGTTACCAGTCTTAGATTACTTAACTAAATGCATGGGTGAGAGGTGAGGGCTGGAGAATCTGCCCCTGTCTGTTCCTCATTGCATGGTGAAAATGCCCAGGAGAATCACATGTCCTGTGTCCCAGTTTTAAAATCCTGAGGATACTCCTTGAAACAGCAGAACAAGGGAATTCTCTGTCACAATTCTCCCAGCTAAACCAAGCTCTCTTTTTACCTTATTGCCATTCCCCCAGCCCTTCCTGCTCTCAGTTACAGCTGAGTACACTCTAGTGCAGCCCTAGAGGCAGTGAGCTGTGAGAAGTGTTAAATGGGTACAGCTGCACCAAACAGCAGCCATGAGACTGATTAAACCCTTCAGCTAATCCCAATCAGTGCTAGAACTCCATACAGCAGTAAAGAGACCAATTAAACCCTCTGGCTAATCCGTATCAGTGCTAGAATTAACGTTTCATGTAAATTCGTTTAAAAAACAACAGGTAAGGTCCAGACCCCTCAGATTCACTGCATCAGCATTATGGTTTGGCCAATTTTCTAGTGAAAAATGTTGGAAAGTTTTGTTGTTGGTCTAACCCCTCTCTTGCCTTTTCTCCCTCCGCTAAATACATAAAAGAAGCAAACGTTCAATAAAAATAACATCATTTAGCATTCCCCTTCTTTCTGGAGTGGCAATAGCATACAGCTTCACAGCCAGGTGAGAGAGTATAAAGAGGACACCAGCAGGATTTTTATTGCTTGGTGTGGGTTTTTTCCTTCATATTTAAAATAGCTTTTTACCTGAACCCGCACAAACCTCTTGGTGAGGTTGTTACCCTCATGGTGAAGACTGAACTATTGTGGAGGGAGAGCATTAGCAAGCCACTGGGGTGCTGCTGCCTGTGTCCTTGCAGGGGAGGTAGCAGCAGGGATCCCAGAGAGTGTGTTTGCTGCCTGGAACGAGGAGCAAGCAGGCTTGGAAGTGCCCTTGCTGACTTTTGCCTGAGTTTGCATGTGCATTTGCTGTAAGTTTGAGGTCTTCAGCAGTCAGAGAAAACACCCAAGGCTTCATTTTGGTCTCGGTTATATCAGAGAGAAGGCTACTGTCCTCAGCAGTTACAGTGTTATCACACTAAGGGAACCTGCTCTTCTTTATTACCTTACACTGCTTGAGCTGGGTGAGCCAGTGCCGGCGTGGGGGTGGTTACTTAAGAGAGAGAGAGGGATGAAGGGACTCAAGCCATTCCCCTATCAACTCATTTGGGTGATATGCACGGAGGAGAGTGATTTTGCCTTGATGCCCTCCTATACTCATCCACATCAGAAAGATATTCTGCAGGGTATAAAATACATTGACTTGATCCAGGCCAATTTTCTGACAGTCCAGCTGAGTCTAGCCCAGTGTGTTTAATTGTGTGGACAACTTGGTATATAAAAACCAGCGCTGGTTCAGCTGACAATGTAGCTCAAGAACCAGTAAGAATCGGTGGTGCACTGGGAGGAGATATTGGGAGCTGCTTGTGGAAATCAGACCAGCACACAGAAAGAAAATTCAAGATTATTTCCCTGTCACTGATGATTTCCATTCCTTATGCAGATTTTCTCTAAGGCATGCTGTGTCACTGAGCCTTACAAAAATATCTTCCTTATGACAAGCACCATATTGCTTCTAGCATCAGATTAAAAAAATACTCTGCTGAGAAGCAACACGTTACACTGTCATTAAAAGGAATAGTTCTCAAATCCTTTCTGTTACACATGGTGCTTACTCTTGGTGTCAGTGACATTGTGAATAGTGGTACAGTCTGCCTCTGTGAGAAAAAAGGGTTGCAAGATCATAACCAGAAACAATAAATGCCCCAGGCATGAAGTAAAAACAGCTCTAGCCAGTACAAGTTTGTTTGCCAAGTGATAGTATCTCCCATGTTGGTTGTAGCAATTAAGTCTGCTGAAACATGAAAACAAATACATGCCCCCACCTCCAGTTCTCTCTGCGGCAGAGTGTTAAGTTAAAGGCAAATTTTCTTTGGTTGCTGCTCCTTGGAAGGAATATTAAACCTCACAATCTAGGCTTTAAATCAATTTATAATGGGATGAGACCTAATGTGGGGAGGGCAGATGGGACAGATTATTGTACTTCTATTTTCCCATGAAGCTTCTGATGGGCTACTGTTGGAAGTAAGATACCAGATTAGTTTGACCTCAGGTCTTATTCAGTATGGTAGCTCCGATATTCCTATGTTGAACTCTATAAAGGATACTGCTATCAAATTGCTTTTTACAGCTCTGTCTGGCCCCCTCCCCTCGATGATGTGTGTGGGAAGCCAAGCAAAACGTTCCATTAGTGTTTAGAAAGAGAATTTGAGATATATTTTTCAGTTGATGCTGTAGGATTTATGATGTGTATAGTGCAGAAATGATTTTACTGGACTAGAATCATGTTATGTATTAATGAATTACCAGGATATGAGTCAGCCTTGGAATAGTTTGAGCAGGAAGGTAGCATTCTTCCACAAACAATAATCTGTTGATAAATAGTGCTGAAAGCTGTAATTCAATAGGAATTGTTTTTAAAGAGAGCCAGAGAAAGACTGTATGTATATATATATTCTCCAGTATTGCAGTGGTGCACATTGAGATAATGCCATGTTACTTGCCTCAATCATTTAATCACATTGATTGAGGTCAGATATCTTTTACACTAAGTGCTATACAGAATTGCAATAAAATGACAACCCTTTCCCAAATGTTCAAAAGACTTTTATTTTCCTGTGCTTGCACCTACCCTTCTGCGGGTAAAAGTGCCCTGCTTTGTTTATTTTGTTCTCACAAGAATAAATGCCTAGCCTATTGAAGCAAAAGGGTGTGATTTTCTTCCATTAGCCATGTTATGAACTGCTACTAATTGTTTTGATAATTTGAAGGGGAGGCCTTAGTTAGGACAAGTGAGATGAAAACAAAAATCTGAGCTGAAATATTAAGAGACAGTGGAATGGAGGGGTATCTTCTGGGGTTTTGGTGGGTGGAGGTTTTTTGATGCATATTTGCAAAATGTTTCTGTTAAGTGTTTTCAGAGGGATACCTGCTGTTTCTTGACTCCGTGGAGGTCAGCCTTTCTGGGCAGAGCTTTCAAGCAAGTCTTTGAAGCAGAGCCAGAGAACAGCAATTCTTGTGTATATTCAGTGGCCACTGACTTAAGCGAGAACTTGAAGTAAGCTAGGAATGCACAGTCAGGTCCAGGGGAGGTGAAGGAAAGTGCTACATTTGAGTTTTCAGTTGAAAACTGAAACTGTGTTGTTGTACTTGCTCTTTCAGCACCATCAAATAACACTA
>BJBW01006024.1:0-36296 GCA_004320125.1 Scolopax mira | reverse complement strand
TTGCTTGATACAGAGAGGGTAAAGCCTTTTTTATGTTGTCTCATCAAGCTGTTAAGTTGCTCTTACAAAGTTGCTGTGTAAACAGTGGCTTTAACAGAGTGCAGACTACTAAACGTTAATGTTTGTAGGAAAACATATAAACCTGACTGAAGTTTCTTTTAATGCACTTGTACTTTTGATACATGGCTTCTATACCAAGCACTCAAAGTAGTAGCACCTTTTATTGCCATAATAGCCATAGATAACTCAACTTGCCTTTGCCTTGGAAAATTATTGATTTGGGAAAAAGATAAATGTTGGCTTAAAAAATCTTAGCAATGTTTTGATGAAGGTACTTTGCTTTCTTTAAAAGTGTTGGGAAAGTATTGACTGCAATTGCATTTTAAATTGTCCCAGCGAAACAATGGTAAGAAGATGAATGTAATAGGAGCCAAAGCCAATTGCCTCCTACTGGGTTCCTCAGATTAAGAGAGGAACTTCAGCACAACAAAGACCTCATGTAATTGAGAAGGGTGGGAGGGGTGGGAAAGATCTAGGACAGTAAGTGCAGACCTAAGAGCAAGGGTAGTGTCTGGTAAGTCTACATGCAGTCTAAGCATTGAGACAACTTCAGTCTCCAATTTCAAGATCTTCATCGCACAGAAACGTAGCCTTTTGCCTTACTTGTCTCTGTATCTGTTTCTCTTTCACCTCATATCACAGCACATTCAGCCCTCAAAGCTTGGAGGCCCTTGTGCTGCTGCTAAATGATTGTGCCCACTTTTCACATGTAGAAATACCCATACAAGGAAGTTGGCTCAAGAGGATCTTTTTTTTTGTACCATAAATAATTTTGGTTCAAAATCTGTGTCAAAGACAATCTGTGCATAATATGAGGAGGCTATGAGCAAATAAAGTGGATGTCAGAGATGCATTGGGGATGGTGGTCCCCACATCTCCCAAGCAATGCATTTGTTAGCACATGTGTGCAAGTTTTATGTGACAATGAAGATGTGGTTGCACAGACTGATCACCAAAGTGCTGGTGAAGAGCTGTCTTCCATGAGCTACACATCCTGGTGGCCACAGTGGTGCAACTTTGTTGGTGCTAGCACACATAACGGATTTGTCTTATCACAAGTACGGTTCACTGTAGTTCCACTTTCATTCTCCAGGCTCAGCATTCGGAGGTGCAGTTTTAAGTTCAGGGTCATTTATCACAGCTATGTTGACCTTTCTCTGATTTGCCATCACTGAAAGGCTGCAGATGTACTCAGACTTTCTTTGGCACATGGCCTTTCACCAAGCAGTTCCAGCCGTTCCTGATCTAACAGTGGGTAGATTTTGTAGCTCTTAGGAAAAAACTGTAATCTGACAAAATGCTTAGCTCAACTAATTTTCTATTGATTTTAAAAGCTATAGGTTCTAAAAATGAACAATAGTGTTAAAAGTACGTATGCATTTTTTTATACTGTTAGCTTCAGTTATATATAGAAGATAGTGGTGTTTTACTCATGTTCAGATCCCTATAATGCTTATAATGCACTTTTAAATCTTCTAAAAATCCTTTAGAAATCTTTTTTAAAATTATTGATCACAAGGATAGCAGTAAGGAGAGAAAGTAAGATAAGAGAAACTGCCATGAGGTTACGGTGAGGCTGAGAGTGACACACTGGATAGCAAAAAAGCAGTAGTGATTTGAAATCTTCCTTTCCAAATGCCTTTATAGAACACCTCCCTTGGCTCCCTTTTCTGTCTGTGACCTTGGGCAGACTTACTAATTTTATACCATTGTGTCTAGTTATTAGTAGGTTTTTTTCATGTTCCATAAGAGACCCATCAAACTTTCTTACGTGCAAAAATAATTCCTTTCTTTTTTTACCTTCTCTACTTGAAAGAGAGCAGAGCTGTCTCTGGTGATGGGCTCTCTGCAAACCCTCTGAGGAGACTCCTTTAGCTGAGGGTTCTTCTGCCCTCTCTGCCCTCTTCCCCTGCCTGAGAGCAGATGAGGATCCCTAAAATTTCTGCTCTTGGAATATGTGAATACTTCATCTGAGCGTGTCTAGAGAGTGTCTGTACAGAGGCTGCCACATGGCCAGGTGTATAGGTGCCTTGGAGAGCAGGCTCACAGGAGCCATCACCATCTGTTCTCAGCTGCAGCACCGATCTGTGGCCTCTCCCCAGGTCCAGAAGCTCACACATCCAGTGCAGTTAGCTATTAAATTGAGCACCAGGTTGACTAAGGTTATCTCTCAAGTGATATCACACACTGAGGGATAAGTCATGACACAGTTGGTTGAAATATGATCAGAGGCATCAGGGAGCATTAGGCTGGGGAGAGTTCTTGAAATGTGTCCTGATGTGAGTGATAAAGTGAAGTGTCCACAAAGAAACAAGCTTACCTCCTTAGATATGGAAGTTACTGCTGCCTGCCACTCAGAAAGCCTTAGGACCCAGCATCAACTGACCAAATTCAGAGTTGCTGAGCAGTTGAGCTCAGGTGAAGAAAAGGAGGAAGAGGGAAGCTTGGATGACACTTCTGAAGCTGGGCACCTTTTCCTCCTCAGCAGTCCCAAGGGCAAAAGCTGCCACTGTTGTTCTCCAGCTCTCTTTTCAGTACAGAGATTTAACAAGTAGTTTTGCACAACCATGTTGAAAATATTAGAAGAAATTATCTGCCAGAAAGGGAATTTATCAGGTAATCCTCTACTATTATTCTGGTTTCCAGTTTGGTGCTGCTAACAAAAAAAGGCGGCAGTGGTGGCCTTCATAATGTTGTTGGGAAAAATGTTGGAAATGTTTTTCTTTGCCCAACAGCAGAGAAATAATAATGCAGTAATAATTGTGGTGATGATGATGATGATGTATTTCATTATAGACATATAAAAAACCTTGAGCCAAATCCCACCAACAAAGTCAAAGATACCCCCAAAGACCCCAAAGCTAGCTGCCAATTTTTGCCTGGCTGAAATTGCTAAATTCTGCAATATCCATCCAAACCTATAAATCTTCTGAGCCCCTCAGGCAAAGCTTTTGGTGATCCAAAAGCAAGCAAATAGTTCCATGGCTGATGCGTGAGGCAAAACAAAACCATACTCGCTGGGAGCAGAACTGGCTCTGCAGTGCTGACAGAAAGAGGAATGTGTGGTGGTCAGTTGACTTGGCACATCTGGTGTAACAGGGACACATAGGGAATAGGTATTTACTGTATTAAGATGTTCTGCAGCCCCGTTTCTGCAGACCATGAGGAAACCCCGAGGGAACCTTGGAAGAGAATGAGCTTGTGAACTCTGGGTGGAAGAAAATTAAATAGGGAATTTTTGAAGGAAACTGGAAAGGAAAATTAATTTGTTGGTATGTGAGATCACATAAAACTCCCCTGGAAGAGTTCCTAAAGAAAAGATTGTATTTACTCTGGGGAGGGAGTAAACAGTTTAGGCCCACAATTTTATTGCTAAATCTCAATTTTTAACCTGTTTTTCCTTCTGTTTTAAAATTTCAGAGGTAGTACAGTGGTTCCCAGAAAGTGCAACTGTTGTCTTTTGATTGTCTGATAGCAGAGATAAAGAAAGCAAGCTGCCATTTACCTTTAAAGACTCTCCCAATTGTACTGTCTTCCCTTTGCCGTAACTTCTAGGTAAACAGTGGGAAACCAGTTGCTCTGATGTTAATGAGGGTGATGACTTTGCTGGGTTAAGAGTTGAAAACCTTGTTGCATAGCATCAAAGAAGGATCTGACTACTGCAGTTCCTCCAACCACTGAAAGGGCCAATGAAAGATTACTGTCTTCTGAACTGAGCTGCCCCAGTGATAGGAATTAATAGAGGCAGCCAGTCAGCCCAAGAGAAGTACTTAGTTGGAATTCTGCTTTCTTGTGTGTAACCTCAGACCCAACAAAATAATAGGAGAAATATATCAAGAGGTACCCACTGATTCTTGGAAGGATCATGTGTGCATTACACTCTCTTAAGAGAAATTATTCAGCCTTTACCAAATCTAGCAATTAAAAAGGATCACACCAATTTGAACTCAAAATTAAACTGATAGAGGAAGCTAAGAGATCAACCCAGGAAAACATCTAGAAAATCCTTTCTGGAACAGAGATGCTCATGATGGATCCTTCCATCTTTCTTTGTCTCTTTGGAAGAGACAAAGAGACAGGTCTCTGCACTCTTGAATGCTCTTGTGACACGAAGAAATGTGAGGTCACTACTAGTCATGGTGGCCAGGATTGCAGGGGTCAGAGCTGCTTTCTGCAGGGGTTCCATGTCTGCGAGTCCTGCATGGTCCCATCTATGCTGGCTCCCCCATCAAAGGGCTGCTTCTCCCAGGGAAAAGGGGACAGGGGAGTCTCCCCCCATGATTCCCTGCACAGATGGCACTGACCCAGCCCTGAGGATGTCTTGGTGCCCTTCAGACCCTGGTGGATCTGAAACTTTTGCACCACTTTGGTTCCATTCCGTGGTTCCCCATTCCATGCAGGCACAGACAGGTTCTGGATAAAAGCTTTTAATGGAAAAACTGAAAACAAAACAAAACAAAACCAAAAACCACCAAAAACAAAACCTCTGTTAAAGCTACTGACACACCACCACCCCTCCCCCTATTTCCCCACCACCCCCCAAAACCACCCAATCCCTGAAACTATCTAAATTATCTAAATCTAAACTATCTAAAACCACCCTCACGCCCCAGCTCTTGCTGCAATATCTTAACAAGAAGCTATTGTTGGGATCCTCTTGCTGGCCCAGCTTGATGTTCTTCTGACATGCTGCCCTGAGGTGCTGTTTGTGCTGACCCCAAATTCTTCCATGGGCCATTAGACTTCATCCAGATGGTGTAGATGTTTTCCTTGAGGGTACCTTACTCCATGGGCACATCTGTGCCCAGAGAAAGGTCAATTCCCAGGAGAATGTCCTCCTCCATGGGCACATCTGTGCCCAGGGAGAGGTCAATTCCCGGGAGAATGTCCTCTTCCATGGGCACATCTGTGCCCAAGGAGAGGTCTGCTCCAAGGCCATTGTCCTCCTCCATGGGTACATCTGTCCTCAGGGAGAGGTCACGAGTTTGGAGGGTGCCCATATCCATCCGGATATTATTGCCTGGGTGGCTGCCACTGCCCATAGGTGCCCCTGAGAGGTTGACTTGTCTGGTCTCTCCATACTGGGGGTATTGCACATCCAGGTGGTTGTATCTGTGTAGGGATGCTGGCAGTCCTGGTGAGGCTGGGGCCACTGCTTGATTGTGGTAGGGTGGAAGCAACTGTGGTTGGCCCTGGGTGGTCTGTGGATCTGCCCAGGCCACTGGGAGCCTAGAGCACTGGTGTCCCAACAGGGCAGTGCCTGCTGGAGAAGAACTACCTTGTCCCATTGTGAAGGCAGCTGGTGAAGGCTGCTTGGTGCTTTTCCACTCAGCGCTGGAGATTTTGGTTTTGACCCAGTAGCTGCCACTTGGAGTCATTTGCCGGCCTGTGTGGGTGAGAGGGAGATGTGGGTGAGAGGGAGATGTGGGTGAGAGGCCCAGGTGACAGCAGTTGCACCTTGCTGAGTCCCTGTGCAACAACTGCCAGGGGACAGTGGCACTGGGCATGCTGGAGGTGCCATAGGGGGAGAGAGGAGACAGGGGGTCCAAGGGTGCTAGAGGTGTTGGCAGGGCCAGGAGGGTGGAGGAGGCAGGACAGATGGGGGTGCCATACCTGGTGGGGGTGCCAGGGGTGCAGGGAACGGTTGCCGCTCCTTCCCAGGCAGATGGCAGAGGTTGGTTGGTGCTAGAAGAGAGACATGAGCAAACATGAGCTGGAGGTGACATCCCCTGCTGGGTCGGGAGGGATGGAGCACCAGGGGATGGAGAAGGGGTAGGGATAAGTCCAACAGGATAAAGGGCTGTGAATCTCCCCAAAGTACATCCCCAGGGCTGCTGTGGTTGGGGTCAGTCCTTACCTCTGACATCAAAGGTTTTGGGGAAGAGCAATGGCTGCAGTAGGTGTGGCTTTGGGGATGCCCAGGGACCATAGGGTAGGTGCCACAAGAGAGGCAGTGCCATGGTCAGTTATGGCCGCTGGACCATCTGTTGTGTTTGAACGTCTCCTAGACAGGAATGTTGGGGCTCCCAGTGTTCTGTCCCCGCCCCCCAACTCTGCATGGGGAGACGAAGGGCTCAGAAAAGAGTTAAAAAAGAGACTTAAAAAGAGAGTTCGAGTCAATGGTTCAATGTCCAAGTGGGAACCAGTACTGAGTGGTGTCCCTCAAGGGTTTCTACTGTTCAGTATCTTCACCTGTTGTCATGGCTTGAGAAAACCCATAAGAGTTTAGTGTCATTTAGCCAATTATTGTGTCACCTGATGACCCCTCCCCACCTGGAAAGGGGAATGGGGGAAATCAAGGAAAGAAGAGGGTTGAAATAGAAATAGATTTAATAAGACAAGACTACATAACAGTAATACTAAAGAACCAGGATTAATCCCGATACTAGTAGAAGATGTACAGGAATTATTCTCAGCCCATTCCATCAACAGGAAGCTGGGCACTCCTAGGAGGGGACAAGAAATGTGGGACTCTGTGAGTGCAATGGCTTACAGAAGGAAGGGAAGGGCTCAGGGGACCGGGACTGGAGCAAGGAGTTCCCTGGGCAGTTGACATCAAGGGAGAGAGAACTACACGGCAAACTTCTCTAATTTCTATTGAATTCATTCATGGCACAAAATGATCCTGTTGTCCACTCTGGGTCAAATGCCCAGGCCTTGTCTTCCTTGTCCCTGCACTGGGCAAGGCTTGAAAACATTGAGACCTTGAATTCCACATCCCGTAGCTGGCTATAAAGTCCATATTTTCACAAATTCAGGTGCTGGAGTCTTCCTAAAGTGGAGTTTTCTCCAGCCTTACAAGAACAGTTAGTCCTGTGTCACTCAACCCTGGACATCAGGGACACAGACAGTGGGATGGAGTGCACCCCCAGCAAGTGCATGGATGACAGCCAGCTGAGTGATGCTCCAGCTCTGGTGTGGCAGAGGGACAGGATGCCATCCAGAGGGACCTGGACAAGAGTGAGGAGTGAGCCTGTGCGAATCTCCTGAGGTTCAGCAAGGCCAAGTGCAAAGTCCTGCCCATGGGTCAGGGCAATTGCCAAGCAGAGATCTAGGCTGGGATGTGAAGGGATGGAGACCAGCCCTGAAGAGAGGGACTTGGGGGTGTTGGTGGGTGAGAAGCTCATCAGGAGCCGGCAACGTGCGCCCAGCAAGCCCTCCACCCCCTGGGCTGCATCCCCAGCAGCGTGGCCAGCAGGGCGAGGGGGGGGATTCTGCACACACACACACACACACACACACACACCCCAGTGCTGCCTCCATCTCTGGGGCCTCGGCACAGGAGAGACATGGAACTGTTGGAGTGGGTCACAGGAGGCCCTGGAGATGCTGGGAGAGCTGGAGCCCCTCTGCTGGGAGGACAGGCTGAGAGAGTCAGGGGTTTCAGCCTGGAGAAGATAAGGCTCCAGGGAGCCCTGGAGCCCCTTCCAGTCCCTCAAGGGGCTCCATGAAAGCTGGGGAGGGACTCTTGATCAGGGAGGGGAGCCATAAGACGAGGAGGAAGGGCTTCAAACTGAAAGAGGGGAGATTGAGATGAGATCTCAGGAAGAAATTGTTTATGATGAGGGTGGTGAGAGCCTGGCCCAGGTTTCCCAGAGAAGCTGTGGCTGCCCCATCCCTGGAGGGGTTCAAGAGCAGGTTGGATGGGGCTTGGAGCAACCTGGTCTGGTGGGAGATGTTCCTGCCCATGGGTTGGGTCAAACTGGATGTTCCTAAAGGTTCTTGAACGGGAGGCATAATATGCAGATATAAAAGGATATTGAGGTCATGAGGCAGAACTGGATAGATAACACTAGTGGTCCTTAGTTCAGCTATGGACCGGAAGGGATGGGATTCCCATTCCAGGCATTGCATGCTATGTTGAATTAAACAAGTGGAAACCGTGGCCTTGTTGCATCCTCCAGGGCATTTGGCTGCTTGGCAGGGCACATCCTGCTTAGCTAGCCTGGAAGAGCTGTCAGGCTCAAGGTCCATGGAGACTGCTGCTGTGGCAGAAGGTCAGGTTGCCAAGTAGCTTGCAAGAAAGCAGCTAAACACTTCAGTGTGTTGAACCCAGAGGAAGGAATGTGTCGAAATTACTGAAGTCCATGGCTTAAGCCACACTGTGCTAGAAAGTGTTGCTCTCTGGGACTGTAAGTACCTTCTGTGGGTTGGAGAGCAGGCAGCCCAAGTCTGTCTGGTAGGAATGTGACTGGAGGTGTATCTGCATGACCCTGGTGCTGCTGCACGTCCTCATTGATTTCTGTGGTTCCCGTGTGGACCAAGACGTAGACCTGTTTATGGCATTACTGCCTAGATCTGTTGCTCATGGTCAGAGACATACTGTTTGGTACAAGTCAAGAGTACAATTAAATGCTTTGTCTAGTCTGGGGAAACTAGATTAACTCTAATTTGCTACAAGAAATTTCTGTTCCCAAACTGAACCATGGCAGCATGTTTAAATAATGCAGGGAACAGTGAGCTGACCTGTATTAGATTGGGTAGGAACCAAAAATTCTGAATTTGTCACTGGCTGCTACTGTGTACCTATCCCTGAAGCTGAGTAATAGTAATTTCATTTTGTACTGCTAAATCTTTGAAATAGCTCCTCTAAGGAATGCTTACATAATAAGTCACAGGTTTCTAATTATTTATTGCCTCTGTCTCGAGTATATTTTGCAGGTTTCTTTTGCAGTTTATATATATTTATTTGTTTTACTACCACTTTGCTTTCTAAGAACAAATCATCTCTAATAAAAAGCACATTTCCTTGCAAGCAGAATCAATTTCCTTCAGAAGTCTTTCATTCCCTGATTAGTGTGTTACATTTGGTCTTCACTAATCACATAGTTAACTGTGAGCAATAAAGTTCTTAAATAAATAAATGCCCTGATCCAAGTCAATGTTAGTCATGACGGACAGTTTCCCACTTAAATTTCTGAAATACAAGATGTGACTGTGCTACTTAGGCACTTAGATTCACATTAAAAGTATGGCAATTAATGCCAGATCTGTTTTTCCTGCAGGTCATTAGTATGTTATTAACAATTATGTCTCAGCAACGAAGTTGAGTTGATTGCAAGCCAGTGTGGGAAGTCTAAATGGGTGTGGTGTTTTAAAATTACTTTTAAAGGTTTGGGGTTATGGCTTTTATTTTATTTTTTTGGTCTTTGTGTTAGTCTGCTCCAGAAGCACTCAGTGGGAAGGTAATGAAGTAGAGGGTTTGTATATTACTACATCTTTCCGTGCTTTCTCTTCATTGGTTTTTATTATTGTAGACTTTGAAACATAAGGAGGTTAGCTATAAGCCATTCCTTCTGGTCGGTGCTGGATGTGTGTGAGAGAGTTGTGTTCTCAGATGGAAGATGCATTTTTACTAACTGTGAACAGGGGTAAGTCACTGTGGATCAGAAAACATGAGATGTGGTGGAAACCCCATCATATGGCTGTTGTAGCAAAATAATACCTTTCCCAATACTGAATTTAAACCAGCGTTTGTTGGAGAACATAGCTTGAATCATGGCTCCCTATGGTCCAGCAACCACTCAGATTAAGATATGTGGTTTCCCTAATGTCTGTCAAATATTGTTGGAAACCACACTGGCTGGGCTGTAAGGTGAACAACATTACATGGGTGGTATCAGTTCCCTGCAGACATTGAAGGGGAGGGTGAGGGAGGACAGAAAATAACTTTCAGCCAAAATACATATAAAAAAGGCATTAGTGTTTATTTTAAAAACATCATGTAACACTTCTTTAGAGTTTCTATGTATGTGTGCTTAATGAATGAGAAAAAGGAAAGGCTCTGTTTCTCAGAGGAGCTGATGACTTGGAAGCTGAGAAATGTGAACACAAAACGTTCTGACTGGCCTTAAGTTTGGCTTGTGTGTATAATCAGTTGAGTGGGATACTCAACACTGAGGCCACGTTTGTTGTGGGCGTTAAAAATAAACCCAGGGTGTGTGAGACAGACAAAATCAAACTATGTGTGATGGACTTTTGCATTAGGAGAATGCGGCCGCATTAGGAGATAACCCCACTGCATTGAGCAGTGGCTTTTCTTTGCATAATGTGGTGGGACACTGGGGCCATCGCTTCCATCCTGGGGGTCAGGCACTACTAAAGTATGATTCTGAAAACCACAGATTTCTTGCTGTGTGTTTTTCATAGCATCACGGGCAGCCATTGTAAGACATATAAACCTTTGGTGCCATAATGAAGGTATACTTAAGCTAACTGGGAGGATTGGGAGTGTATGGAGTCCTGACTGATAGCATCTCAAAGAATTACTGTAATATTGTGATCATTTTTGGCTGCAGTGATCTGCCAATATGAGTCGCTTCCACTGACAAAGGCATTGATAGTAGAGATCAGTATTTCCTTTTCTTTTTATTTTATTTTCTATTTTTAAGCAAAACAATATTCATTTTTCTATTTTATTTCTATTTGGAATAGTATATTTAAATTTAATATATATATTTTTTGCAGATCTAAATGCAGATCATGTCTTGCCTCACCAAACACAGAAAAATCAAACATAAGAAGGGTTCTTTGCTCACAGTATCCGGAATCATTACAGTCTGCACTCTGTCCTAAATCCCTGTTATAGCTTCTATTTGATTGAGTTTTAGTCCCTCCTGTCTTGTTCTCTGTAATACAATAGCACCATCAAACAACAGCAATCTCCCCTTGTCATGTTTATTTTTAGACCACATGAAAAATACTTCAAGCAGTAAGAGCAGACTCTGATTCAAGCATCATATGTGGCCTGTGTTTTGGAAGGAGGCTCCCAGTTTCATAAATTCATAAACCTAGTGGCTTAATGTATGTCTCAGAGAAAATCTGTCATGATGACCTTTAGTTTTCACTCACCAATTTTTTCACTTGTTATAGGTATTAATAAATAAAATTATATTAAGGAAGAAAGAAAGAGGGAATCCTTATTTTTGCAGTAAAATTTTAATGTGAGATTGGGCAAACTGGTCGTTGTGTTGTTGAGTTCTATAGGCGCAACACCCAAGTCACACCTGTACCTCTGTGTGAGTGAAGTTTACATCTGTGCTTTCTGCCAGGGACTCACAGCAGGTTCCACATCAGTTTGCAGCCCTCAAAACACACTGTTTAAACAAGTGCTATTTACCAGCCTCACCTGTAAATGTTGAATGTTGAGCTGCTTGCTTGCAATGCTAATGCTTTTTGGAAATGTCCTGCATTACACTTTAATTTCCTGATCATGGGTTTCTTTTAATTACTCTGAAGTTTATTTTAGAGAAGAAAGGAATGACAATCAAGAATACAGGGCACTGCATTTGAGGACTGGAAATGGGATACAGAAAGGAGCCTTTCACTTCAGAGATGCTGGTAGGGATCCAGCTCAGTTTCAGACTTAGCAAAAATCATTACTGTGTGGTGGCTTCTTGGTGCCCTGCACTCTACGTCCACAAATGAATCAGTGTCCACATCACACAAACCACCGGAACAATTGGTGCTACTGTAATTGGGAGTCTACTGGCAGCATCAGTGGAAAGGGCAGGGACTTGAATGAGCATGGAGAATGAGCTGCTTTCTCCCTGCTCCCTCAGGTCACATTTAAGACACATCTGCGTGAGGAAACTTAGAAGAAATTTGATCTGTGGTGGCTCCCTTCTGGAAATAGATGGAAGACTTTACTTTCCAATACTGACAGTCTGACACCCACTAACAAACATTATATTCAAGAAAAATAAAGATCATTGTGGGATCGTTTAATGTGTGAAAGCATGAAATAAAAAAAAATAAAAAAAAGTATGATTGAAAAATCAACAATAAAATGCAAATGCTGGCTTGAAATAGTAGGAACAGAGCCAAACAAGTATTATCAAGCATGACCACCATTGTCAACACAGGGAAATCCTTCTCTTTTATTAAACCATTGAACAATCTCATTGAGTTGAATCCCTTCTAGGCAAAAATAAAGGAGTGCTTCCACTATACAAACATTCTCTTTGGAGATGAGAATGTGGATCGATAGAAGAGATGATGAATTATATTGAGTCTGAAATGATGCCTTGATGTCAGGGAAACAATAACTGGAAGGAGATCTCTCACCAGGACAGGACTTCATAAACAGAGTGCCTTTAGAGGGGGCTGAGACAACCAGTGTGGTGGAGCTTGGAAGGGACCTCTGGAGGTCATCTGCTCCAACCCTGGACTATGTGTTTCCACTGAGTCATCTGCTGTGAATGGGGGGTTCCTCATCTTAGAATTTTTAGCCTACCATTAGTAATAGTCAAAAAAAACTTACCTCTGGCAGGAAACTGAAGATGAATTTAGCCCCATAGTTCCTGTAAGCTTCAAACAATTAAGCTGTGAAGGCGTCTCTTAATGTGCTGGAATGACACAATCAGATATGCTGATTATGGTACTGAATGTGATAGGAACTTTTGACTAAGTGAAAGTTCAAAGAATGTGTCTGGTGTCAAATAAGTGCATTAGAAAATCCGAATGTTCTGAGGCAGCTCGGACTATTTGTGAATTCGTGCCAAATTCAGCTAAAAATAGAATAGAAACTTCAACCTCAAGTTGAGGTTTTCCACTGTAGTTCCTCAAAAGCAAAACATTTTGGCTTTTCATGTTGAAACAGTTTAAAAATTTAATTTAAATAACTTTTAAATTATTTAGAGAGTGCCCCAGACCCAGAAAGTTAATTTCTCAGTATTTATTTTGGTGTATGGGAGGGGGGAAACACGGAGCGACCCAATACAAAAATGTATGTGTGTTTGAGTGTGTACATGTGTTGGAGGGGGGGAAGGGGTGACCACAAAACTGAAAGAGAAATTATTTGTTTTCAGTGCTCTAGCTGGAACCTGCCCCATCTCTGCTTTAGTTTTTTGATACTTCTCTTCAGTAGATAATGCTTCCAGATTCTGTAATGTTGTTTGTACAAAGGAGACAAAGATCTCAATACCTATGTTCATTCCCAGGTGTGTAGTAAGCAGGACTTGAAAGCCAGAGGTGTGAAGGTGAAAACCAAGTGCTTCTCAGTCTTTTACAAGATATACCTGTATCGTGAGGGTGGAGGGAAATAAGCACATCCTTTCAGGGTAAATATGAAGCAGTGTTGTGGAGCATCACAAAGGTGTGAGGGCCAACTTCAAAGTTGCTGGGAGCCAGGAGGTAACAGTGCCCCGAACAGAGATTTCAGAGTCTTTTAACAACAACAACAAAAAAAGAAGTGTGGGAGTATTTCAGCATCCTGTATCACACCACCGGTTTCTTTTAGTGAAGAGCATGTGGTGCATATTTTCCCCTTTTCTATGACCAGTGCTGAATTCCTCAGGGGACTGGTGATTCTGCAGATGCAGTGCCCAGCCCTACCCTCTGCAGGCAAGGAGGAGAGGGGGCCGAGGGGCTTGTTGTTAAGCAAGGACAAATCTGCAGGGTCCAAGGATCCGTCATCAGCCAAAGCAAGATGCTGAATTCCGCAGAGGTTGAATTTATGAGACCAGCAGCAGGAGGTGGGATGAGGGGTTTCAATGGCAAAAGAGCTTTTAATAGCCATTTTTGTATTATAAGAAGAGTGTTTGTTTCAGCAGCTCTGCCAGCCAGCACAAGCAATATAAGTTTATGAGTTGCTGATATCACAGAATCACAGATGTGTAATAGAAATCCATTTGTCCATCATGAGTGGCTGTTACTTGGCGAGCAGCTGACTGGTCACGCTGTTAGGCAGACTGTTGTTTCCACAGGCAAAGAGGGGTACGCATCCTTCTTAATGGGAAAAAAAAAGCCTGTAAAGGCCTAAGCTATAATATATAACAACACGAAGTGGTACGTGTGAAAGCGACCATTGACTATAAATGTACGGGATAAGATCACTGTTGAGAAATATAAAAGTATTTTTGAAAAAGAGCTTTCCAAGGTAAGTTCTGAAAATGAACTGCTTTTGTACATTTCCTGTAATACCATATAGCGAACAAGGTTACACATGAATGAAACCATGATTTATGATTTGGCTTCTTATGCATTAAAAATCCTTTAAAACTATAACTGCAGTGTTCATTCCCAAAAGATTTTGCTTTCTGTATTTATTTAGAGAAAACTGAAACAGTTTGCCATTTATGTGTATTCAAAAGCTGCATATTTCCAAGACTATAAAGGAAACCTTAAAAAGAAATTACTTTCAGAACTCAAATAATGATATTTCAAAATGCATAGAAAATGCATTAAAATGAAATAGATTTTAAAAAGAGAAAATCTCACTTGTCTGGTTTTGGGTACTTGATCATAACAAGTGATTGTGATGCACACATAAAACTGAATAGCATAGATTTTTGTTCATCATGTGTATTTCATTTTATGTTACACATTTGCCTGAGTAGTTGCTTTCCACATTGTGAATTCTCTTTTGTGTGAATGTTTTGAAATGCTTAAAATTGGAGATCATATAAAATATAGCTGGTTACAACATTTTAAATTTGTGCATAAACTCTCACACAGATTTTGGGTTTATGTACATGTACGCAATATCTTAATTTTATAGTTCTTGAAGTAAAGTATTTATATTATTAATAGCAGGATGGTACCTAAAATGTTTCATTAAACATTAAAACTATATAAATAATATTTAGATAATAGGAATTGGGTAGCATAACCTCAAGTATTGGTGAGTTTTCAAGTTTTTCCAAGCACCCACACCTTTCTAAGCTTGTAAATATGAAAGTGTTGCATATAGTAATGGTGTTGCTTGGGACATTTTCTTAATAAGCAACTCAAGTGTGCAAGCAATTAGAGCAACACTGTTCCACTCCTTTATACCTCAGGAATACTGGAGGAATGAGATTTGTTGAAATTGCCACTCTTAAATAATGCCATTGTATTAATTTCTCTAACCTTTTAACATACAAGTTAATCATGGAAGAGGATTTAAAAAACCCAGTAATAGTTTGAGGATAAAATTCACTCAGAAGTGTTGTTATTTTGCATACGTTGCTATTTAAAGTACCTTTAATGTAACAGTTTTCAGCAAGTCCATTCCATCATGACTGCTGTCAAATAAACCTTTATATCACCCTGCTCTGCAAAACCTTTGTACTGCCTCCGAAGCAACACGCTGTTAATTGCCTTCATAGGCTGCTGGATGGAAGAGACTATGTAAATTAGAGTTTTGCATTAAAGAGCAGTGATAATTAGAGATGCCTGAGTTTTTTAAAGAGGATAAATTTTCCTGAGTTAGGTAGAATGTGGATTTTGGACTAAGATTTCCTGTGTCTCAGGTGCAGCCCGTCCATTCATGCTGTGGGCCTATTCTCGGGCAGTGTTTTGCTTACCCCCTTGTAGCCCTGCAACCATCTGTAGGGTCTTGTGTAGGCAGAGCAGAAGCCTGTGAGCAACTCCCTGTCCTGGTGGGCAAGATGTCAGAAGAATGATCGATGAAAGAGGGAATGACTTGATTCAATCCAAAACTTTTTTCCATTGTGCCATTAACCCCCCAAAACCTTAATACCCCAACAGCCCTACTGGATAAATATGATCAGAAGTTAAAGGTTGCCATCTAATGGTGAACGTATATAATACAGTCTTCATATTTCTTAAATTATCTTTTCTGACCTTTCTCCATGTACCTTCAAGTCCTTTCTTTATACAGCACTAGAGGAATGAGAATGATGTTTGATTACGATTTTACCTGGGATGATACATGATACTTTATCAATAATAAGAGGCCGCAAATGATTGTGAAATTCTAGATATTCAGTTTACCTGAATTCTAATTTCTTAATGTTTTTTTATTAATTCAGATATAGATGAATGTTCATTCGAAAGGACCTGTGATCACACCTGCATCAACTACCCTGGAAGCTTTGAATGTCTCTGCCATAAAGGCTACACCTTGTATGGACTGACGCACTGCGGAGGTTTGGACACTGAGTTTTGCTTATCTGTTTGTTTGCTTTGTGAACTGTTTACTGAGCCACACATACTTCTAGCTGAAGATTTTAGAACTCAAGATGATAAACCAATAAAGTTAAAATAACATGAGCTGGGCGTGACTAAAATTTGCTGAAGCATTTCCTGGAGAAAAAAACGTAAATAAAAAACAATGTCCGTTCATTTTTTGATGGTGGTACATAGCAGCCTCAGCAGGTGAGAAGCCTGCAGCTGTGGGGCTTGCATCCACTGCTGCATGGGTGCAGCCATTCTTCTACAGCCATCACAAGGCAACCCCATGGCTGAGGAGTTCATCACCATGTAATGAAAGCTTCCTTACAGAGTTTACAAATGCAGGGTACCAATCAGCACTTCCACAGGAATGAGGCTGATCACAATTGAATGTTTCAAGTGCTCAGCAGCAAAGAGAGTGGGAGAAGGGTGTCAGTTTTACAAAGTTTACAAATTTTGGGTGTGTTAGTGTTTGTCCTTACCAGACTGTGATATAAACTGTCTATGAAACTCGTAGTGGAATGCTGCAGGACACCTTTTCCCATCTTCTGTGGAGCTACTTCAGCTCTTCGACCTTTTTGGCATCACTGGAAAGAATTGGTGCTATAATGTTTGGTTATCCAAGAGAGGGACATTTTTAAGTGAATCATCGGGCAGTATTACCACAGTGACCAAATTAGAAGTTCAACTTCTACTTGATAAAGGCAGGACAATTTTAGAGGGCTCAAATTAAGTCCAGTGTTTGCCAGGGGTATGACAGTATGAGACTGCCTGCTGCTGGCCTGGCTAAAACCCCCAGGTATCATTGTGGTCTCCTGCCTGAAGGTTTAATGAGGTGGGGTAGGTTTTGATTGTGTTTAGAACAATGGTCAAAGGAGAGCAAAGAGGTTTTTTGAGGGATTTGTTAAGTGTATTAAGTTTGAATTGTGCTTTTAACCTATCCGGCCAGCATTACACAAACAAAAGTGAAAAGACAAAATTATAAGAAAACCTTAAAGCTCGGAATCTAAATCACTTATTAGAAAATACTGACACCAAAAAACCTCTCCATGCTATTTTGAAATGTAAAACAAAATGTGTTTCTTTAGTTAAAACACGGTTAAGAGTTAATTATTTAATTATTCAAGATACAAACTAAGTAAAGCTTGCATCATACTATAAATAAAGCCCTGACACAAAAGCCATGTATTCAGGCCAGTTTCTGACCCAAGTCAGACTGAGCCCAGGGAAAGCACACTAGAGAATTGCTGAGAGCAGTGTTGAGCCCTAAACGGCTCTTAATTTGAGCAGCAGGCTTTGCAGTGCATATTAGATGCAAGAGTTGTCCTCTGTGTAGTCATAAGTAAATCATGCTACAGACTGAACCAAAAAGATACAGTTAAAGGCTCTTTTTTTCCTCATTCCCATGTGATTGTCTTTGTGCTACACAAACTGATGCAGCAGAAAGAGATGCTAGTTCCTCGCTTCTGTCCAAGTGCCAACTTCACCTGATTTTGTAGGGTTAATGTGAGATGCTGATAATGATATCTCTGCCTGGCTTCTCTTTAGAAGAAAGGTATAGGAAGTGTAGGTTAGTATGTCTTTTATAGAGCAGGGTAAGTAACAAATGCATTCACATAGCAGAGGCAGGAGGTGGAGAAATAGGAGCCTGTTCAGGGAAAGAGCTTGGAAAAAGACTCTGCCTGAGGGAAGTTCTGAAAGCAAAATGAGAGTCTAAAAGTTTTTAGCACCTATGCCATCTGGAGTGTGGAGAGACTGATACTCAGTTTCAGTGTTGATTCCTTAAAGATTGAATGTATGTATTCTTTTAGGGAAAGCCTCAAAATCTGGGGTTCAGCCTCAGTCTTTAAATAATCTTTTTCCTCAGTTCAGCTTCAGTCTTTTAAATAAGGCTGGAGTAAGGCAAAAACTCTAACTGGAAATACTCGGTGCCAAACTGTGGGCAAAAGCATAACCAGATCCAAACCTCCTGCTTTTTTTCCCGTAATGGGCAGATCCAAAATCAGAGCTCTGAATCCAGACTCATACAGGCTCTGAGCTTTGCTGCTCAGGCCTATCATTAGTTTTACTCATCCCCTGGAGAGTGATGTTCACAGTGGAACAAATAACTTACCCAGGCTGCCTTCATGTGGCACTGAGCAGAAGCCAAAACTGGAGAGAAATAATGAGAACCTTCGAAAAGATTTGGTGCAAGCTTGCCTCTTGGTAAGCTTTCTCTAAATCTTGCTTCCCATCTACTAGTAATTAATAAACTATGTGGCAATGTCCTTGTTTTGGGCCTTCCGTTCTGAGGGTCAACCCTTGTTGCTCTCTCTGGGATCCTTTTCATGGCATCTCTTGTAATAAAAGTCATGTATCGTAAGGGAATCTTTTAGAAGGGCAGTGTTATAGCACTTCACACCACCTGTTTATGTATAGCCCTACTTGCTGTATGTATTGGCTTAGGAAAGTCAGTAGAATCTGAAGGACTGGTCAATGCCTTTGGGAATTTGGCTGCTGCTTCAGGAGCTTGGTTCTGGGCTGAGGTACTTGACGGCAAGAGCTTGGGTTTGAACAGTTGAGCCAGAGCTCACTGGCAGGAGCACTACGCACGATGTATTTCAAAGGATGGCTTCACAAGAAGATCCCATTCAGCATAAGCCTGACCATTATGTACAAAATTTCCCAGAAAAAGTTTTTTCTGGAACTATCTCCCTTGGCAGTTTTTGGAATTGCTGACCCAGAGCCTCCAGAAGTCCTGAGTCTGACCCAAAAATCATAATGACAACTAGAAAGGTGGCTGTCATTATCAGGGTTTCTTTCTGATTTTCCTTTATGCATGTATTCCATGCTTTCTATATTTTTGCTTCACCACACAGGCTAAAATGTTGTATCAGATTTTAAAAAAGGCTTTTCTGGATTCCAGCATCTGCCCCAGTAAATACTCCCACGTTCCCATCAAGTGCCCCGAGATGGCAGAGGAAACCCTGGCTAATAGTATGGGCCTGCATCTGTGCATGTGTGTGCTTGAGCCTGATCCTCCATCAGTCCCACCTCCTACTGGTACCTCACCCACTGCCTTCAGATGGGGTCACTGGGGTCTGACACTCAGGCCTGGGGACAACCAGCTGGAGCTCAGACTGCGTTCCTGCAACCCATAGGCATTCGCACGGTGCCCAGCACATGGCAGTCACAGCTCAAGCCTGGGTTGGAAGGACAGTCTGTCAGCCTTTATGGCCAGACCTTCCTTAGAAACACTTTAAGTAGCAGTTTTCTTCCTACAGTTATGTTTTGAAGGCTGTCATTAAGCCAGAGTATTAGCAATTCAGTATTTCTCATGGTGACTTGGTGTCATTCTGGCTCATTTGAACATAGGTCAAATGGCATGACCTGCACGCCTTGTGAAAGCCTATTACAGCAACGCCACTGCTTTAGCTGTGTTCAAAGGACAGAAACCACTTGTTGTTGAGGTTAGTGCAGTGCCTAAAATAACAGGGTTGCTGTTCTTAACAAGGGCTTTTAGGTTGTGGCCCTACTAGTAAGTTAAAGGGTCTGGTGTGGCAACGTGCTACTGATGGTTCACTGCTGCCATCTGACAATTTGGGCACGTGCCATCTAAGTGTGTCTGAGCGTGATGCAGAGGTGAGTACATGGCAGCACAACTCCTCCTGAGTGTGATGGATAAACATCCTTTTTGGCAGTGAGGGGAGAGGAGATGAGAGATGGGGCATGTCAGCTCAGGTATATAAATGCTGATTGGATAGACTAAAAAGGTTATACCTCATATTGATCAAATACTTTTCTAATGTATCTAAAGTTGAAAGACTCAATGTGGGATATCAGTGATAACATATCCAGTAATTGCTTTGCCTTCTTGCAAGCTTTTACCTTTCATTTTTACTTGAGGAGGAGAAGACAAAGTAAACTACATTTCAGCTGCTAGGTTCCTCCTTCATCTGAATAGTTTCTGAAGCAATCTCTGTGAATCACTATGGAGAATTTATCTCCCTGTTATGCAAAAGTGATCTAATCTCACAAATGTTTATGCCTCCATATAATGCAATATACATTATTGTCCAGATGCTGCAGAGACTTTTCAGCATGTTTCGTATCTTGTGGGTACTTCCAAGAATTTCAGTGTAACTAGTCCTGGTGAGTAAGTTCTAGTGTGTGCATAAATTCTTGAAAGAGTAGGAGCTATACACGTGTCTAAGGACAAATACATTCAATATGCACTAAAATTGTTTGATATGAGTATTGTCTGCATTAACACATGCTTATACAGACTTAAATATAAAAGATATAGTAGAAACACGTATCTCTATGCACATGGTATCTTAACACACAATATTCATGTTTCCCTATGGTTGATACTCTTCTCAACTTTAATTACATTTCAGATATTGATGAATGCAGCATCAGCAATGGTAGCTGTGACTATGGGTGTCTTAATACAATGGGGAGCTACGAGTGTGTGTGTCCACCTGGAAAGAAACTGCACTGGAATAAAAAGGACTGTGTTGGTAAGTGTGGGAGACTGACTCAGAGGTGACTGTGGTGATGCTCCTGTTCTCCAGGAGGGTGGAAAAGCCTGTGGTTTTGTCTGAGGGATGCTGCATTTTCACTATACAGATCCTCAAATTAATTTTACAAACTCAGAACACACCTGATCCTAGGGCACCCATGGGCTAGAATGTAGCGGCAGGTAGATTAGAGAATGGGCAATATGTTGGATTTTATTTGGGTTGAACTTTTTTTTTTTTTACGATTCCATTCACACAAATCTAAGTTGTCTTATTATTGGTTTATGTATTCCATTGTTTTGTCCTTTATTTGTCTTTTGTCCATCTGTGTGATCTCAGCTATAATTCTGTTTTCCTCTAAATGTAATCTAGGTATTCAGGTTACTATCTAAATTCACAGCACGATACCCCAGTTTTTCAAGTTATTTCCAAAGGTATCCTGCTTAGCATAAAGTACTGACACTACCTGTGTCAGAAGTATTAATTGCAAGGAGCACAAGTCCTGACACCATTAAAATTACAACACTCATGCTGCTAGTGCCATTTTTGGCAGATCTCAATTTTTATATCCTATTAGTAGATGACTTTTGGCATTTGTTTTTTTCTGGGGTCTCATTTGAAGCACAGGAAATCTTAACCATGGCTGAAGCCATTCTGTAAGATTTCAATTCTGGTTTCATGGTTTTAAAGGGAATGACGTACCAAGGTCTTTCATAGTCAAGGGTTTGTTTGTGTTTGAGTGGGGTTTTTTAGCCACAAATAATTTCTCATTAATACATTTGAGGCCAATGCTTAATACCTATCTGGGAGCAAGACAGAACAAGAAATGGGAAGACCTTACTTCAGGGAATCTCTGCACATATGAGGGAAAGCACTATAGTCGGAAGTAGAGAGCATCACATTGGCCTCTTGCATGACTGTGCAACTGTGGCATTTTTTCACTTACACAGATACAGAAAACAGTACGGACACAATAGAGAAAGCCCTTTATAACCAAGGTGGGGCAGGGTGGGGGGTGAATATTTCAAGTTGGATTTCAGCCTTTCCCACTGGTTTTCTTCCTAACTACAATTAACTACCTAATTTTTCCCACTTACCTTTACATATATTATCTTCACTGCTATCTAAAGAACTGAGTACTATAGGAGTAAGAAATGGTTAATTCTGGGGGGTTTTTTTGTTTATCCACTGGTAACCAAACGTTACCAATGTAGCAGTTAGTCCTCTGGAAAGGAGTTTGTAAATTAACAGCAGGGACTAAAATTTTTTGAGGTCTGGTATATAGTTAGACCACAGAAGTTTTGTATTAAGAGTGCTGTTCCCATAGTAAGAGGCTGTATTGAAAATATTTTCATAGATGTAAATTTCTCTTCAGTATTTGTAATACTCTGTTGGAAGATGGGAAATAGAAGACCCTTCTCTATTGATATACTCTGTTTTATTTGATGAATTTAATGAGGCTTAAAATGAGCGTCATCTCCCTGCGATCGCCTGCCTTTATTACCAACGTTGTTTAGAGGAAACTGCATTCTACATTGTTATAAAAGCACAATAAAAAGGAAGAAGATGATATCTAATGATCCTGAATGCCACATGATTTGGAGGCATTTGCAGTAACAAAATCCTCTTTGCCTCAGCAATGACACTTTGCGCTTATGTTGTCTCCTCAGTCCAAAGAAATAATTTCTTTAAAAACATCACCAAAGCTACATAAAAGGCCTTAGGAGGGAGGTAAGTGGAGGATGATTATTCCCATATTTGAGATGTGAACATCGGGTGTGTTTAAGGGACTCATATGTATTTATATTTAACCAGCAGTGAGGCCAGGAACACAAACCAGCTGGTAGCTCCTGGGACCCTCAAGCCAAGCCAGGCAAGGTTCATTCCAGCTACCACATTTGAATTGCCCTGTTTCATCCTAGTTTTACTGGGCTCTTCCCAAACTCTGGCAGACCCAAACCAGTCTGGCTGCTTCCTGTTGGACTCAGGTGCTGCAGCTCTGATCCTTCCTCTAAGTGGTGAACTGAGGGGTAGGAAAAATGACATTTGCAGTAGCAGAGTCAGTCATGAGCAAAACAAGAGTCAGCCAAGTTCATCTTGTAAGGTGAGCACGTGTGGAAGAAAGAGTGAAGAACAGTCAGAGAAACAGCATATGTACCTGAAGACTACCAGCTTTGTAGTGGGGCTGAAGCAAGAACTACTCTACAGACACCTGGCTGAGATTTAACCAGCTGATGTGGTGTGAAATATCTGCTTGAAGAGGTGCCCAGCTGCACTTGGCCAACGATCAGTGCAGAGGTTAAATCTCTGGGGGAGAGAAGGGAAGAGGTGAGGCTGCCTCAGTGCAGGTAGTGATGGCACCTGCTGGCTGCAGCTGAGAAAGAACCTCGTCATCTTTGATGTAGTTAAGTAACACTTCAGTCCCAAAAGATGTCAAATTAAAATCAATGCAGGGATATAATTACCAGTGGCCTCAGGGTGAAGCACAGAGACTGGTCCAACAATTCGTAACAACTTTATGTAGTTTCAGGTAAAACACTAACCATCCCTTACCATATGAAGAGCAGCTTGTGAGACCTGCAAAGAGTACTTTGTCTTCATCCCTCTGTGAAGCTAAGAGGAGAACCTGGATATTTTCTCCTTCCACAATGTGCCTTGTGTGGTGGGCGCTGATGAGAAATGTCTATTTGAGTGTCACAGTGTCCCTTCTAGCATTGCTCGGGGCATTTTGTTGGCAGCTGAAAGGACCAGTGGGACTATCCATCTCCATCCCAGAATGTCCTGCCTCACCTCTGCCTGGCTGGGAAGTTCTCTACTTCCAGAAGCTTGATCGTGCAGCTGAAATTAAAAAGTCTGCAAGAATTGGAGTGAGAAGTGGAAAATACCATTTTAGCAGCCATCTAAATAAACAGAGGATGACTCCTGTGCATGGTGTGATAGTTGGCCTGTTAAGCCAGAGAGCTGTGACTCCAAAAGCGGGGAGAGGACATCTCAGGTCCTTAGTATTACTTCTTGTTTCTGAGATCAAGATGTGCATACAGAATTGTGATCACAATTTGGAGAGACACCTGGCTTTTAGAGTGCAGATTTTGACCTGAACAGTCCCAAAGTGAAGGACAGGAGGGAAAGGCTGATCCACAGTTAAGCTTTAAAAATGTGAAGGAGTTACATTTTCAAGTCCAAGCTCCAGATCCAGATACTTTCTCCCTAATATGTGCTTTTTTCAGAAATGTCTGAGCCCATGATTTTGCTATGTTGCCACTTCTACCTTTCCTCACCACTGTATGCAAGTGGGTGCACAAAAGGGTTCTGGGTTGGGCAGTGTCTGATTTTTTTTTTTATCTCTTTTTCTTCTTCTCCTCAGAGATGGTGAAATGCCTCCCCAATGCCAAACCATCTCCCAAGGCTCAGCTGGTGTGTAGCAAGACCGGAGGCATAGAGAGCTGCTTCCTCTCATGCCCATCCAACACCCTTTTTGTTCCAGGTTTGTACAAAGCATTTGTTCTCCTAAGGCTAGAGAATTCATATATTAGTATTCTACTCATGTATTCGTGATTCTTGCGTTCAGTTTTTGTTATGGACAACTGTAAATGAGCAAAAACATCATTATAAATTAAATTGAGTCAGACATGCACATCATTAAATACAAGAAGAGCTGACTGCCAATTACACTAGAGGTTTTGCTCTTTGTTATTTAATTTGAGGTGGTGTTTGCGGGGGTGGGGAAATTCTAACAAAAATTTGAGAGACACATGCACCTTAACCAGCATGGTGCAAAATTGTAATGTATTGAATTGCTATGTCAAATGTGAGGGAAAAAATGAAAAGTTGATTTCAGTGAATTCCTGCTAATTTTTAGTGCTATGTTTTTCAACTTGAGCAGTCACCAGTGCCCATCCAGACATCTGCTTAAAATGATGACCTGAAATACCCTGTAACTGTGTGATTGAGTAGGAGCAGAAATGAATCCCAAAGCAGAGGGTCCCCTGAGAGGAACTCAGCTTGGCAAGCACAGCCGTGGCAGGAGAGGACGGGTGGGACACGCTGGGAAATTCAATGCTGTGGCTGCCACAGCACATGATGAAGCTCCCCCGCCTGCCAGGGTAGCCATAAAACTTCCATCAGCTCAGCCAGGGGCACTGTGGAGCAAAGGATGAGCTAGGAACAGTTTTGAATCTGTCTTGCTGTCTCATGCAAAATGGAGGTCTCAAGAGGCTGTGTGGCAAAAAAGGATCTCTCAGTATTAGTTGATGCAGTTGCTGGGTTTTAATAAATTTTGCTGGTAGTAGTTCAGCTGCATATTATTTATAGAAACTCAGGCACTTCATCTTTCCCTCCTCCCACACCACCACCAACCCACCTTGTTTTTATCATTTGCTACAGGTAATTTTCATCTACACAGATTTGCAGGGCAGGTGGGGTGGGGGGTTGCTATTGCTTTCTCATATACGATCTGGCTCTGACACAGAATTGTTTCCCACAGGGGTATCTACTTTTCATGTTAGTCCTGGCCTTACGTGTGGTAGAGCTGTTCAGGCTTTATTTTCAGTTTAGCAGAGATCACTAGAACCATGCATTTACCTAATTTGTATGCACCAATACACTTTTATTTGCAATATGTAAACTCTGTTAAAGTTCTAAGTATGTTATTTTCTGTTCCTGCCAAAAAATTCTGTTAGAGTCCGAAACTAAAATTATTAGGAAAGTACTTTGTTTATTTTTTAAAATTATAGAGATGATCAAAGCACAAGGGCTCTGCCATGGACAAACAGAAAATAGTTTCTACTTGTGCACCATGGAATTATTTACAGCTAACTTCACGCCAAATTTTTTATAAAACATAACATTTCAATGCTTGAAGGAACAAAGTTTGTAGCCAACGCTGTGGAGCAGTAGACTTTGGCAAACTATTCCAGCTATTGAAAATCCAAGTTCAGCACTTGAAATGGCTCCTTATTTAGCAGTATTAATAAATTTGTTTGAGCACTGAACATTAACGCTTGGAGTGAGAAGGGGGCAGATTCTTTGTGAGGCTGTTGCCACATGTGCTGACCGTGCGTTCTGCCCCACAGATTCGGAGAACAGCTACACACTGAGCTGTGGTGTTCCTGTCCAGCAAGGCAAGGCTCAGCAGAAACGCAACGCGACCTTGCCCAGCTGCGCAGGTAGGTGCTCTCCTGCTGGTCCATGGGCTCTAGGAGGTAGGTGATGGAGGTCACCCAGATCATTCAGGAGTTGCAAGACGTACAGCTCTCATGTTACACAAGGCCAGAATGTATTTCATCATGTGCACACTTGCTTTTCTGCAGCCTCTCCTGGCATATACTTCATTGTCCTCATTGGGACAATGCCTCAGTGTGGCATTGCGTTGGTAGATCAGTCTAAGAGTGGTGGAGGTTTGAGATATATTCAGTAAGGACAAATATTTAGAGTACTGTACTTTACATAGTCCAGCAAGGCAAATTTCTTTCCAGGCTTGGAAGTTAGACAGAGTTGCCCAACAGTAGCACAAGAGCAGAAGGCTACAGTGGGTTCCAGCTCTCGCTTGCAAAGTCCTTCCTTAGGAGCACGGATCCTCCTACTGGGGATTCCCAATAAAAACATTATGAGACTTTTATGAGCACATACTGTGTTTCATTCATCTTGTTCTCAGAAATAGCTGTAATATTTTTACAGAGACATTTAAAAATATGTCTTAAAGCTGATACCCAGCATAAAAAAAAAGAGTTCAGCTCAAAATTGTTGAAGTCTGGCAAAATTAGAAGCAGCTGAAACAGCATCCATCAGTGGGAAGTTTCAGCCCCCTTTATGTATTATTACCTGCTGTACTTCTCTACAATTTGCCAGTTCTCTAACCACATATTTCTTACATATTTTGGAATGCATTAGGAGGCACAATGCTGTGGAGCAAGGTAACATGGCAGCAGATGTGGCTGCTGTGGAACAGGGGCAGGCTACCTCTATAGTCCTGGTTCGGCAAGGCTTTTCCAAGGAAAGAGGGACCCATGTTGCAGCACTTACCTGTGACCATCCTCCACCTGCTCCAGGTCCCATGTGCAGCCTGCAGCAGGCTGACAGGCCAATCCAGCCTTTTCCAACATGGACTTTATGAGGAAGTCAGTCAGCAGCTACACTTTCCAAGCAGTGCATGGCTGTTTAACAGCCTTTTAAGTCACAAGACGTAACTGGCCTGGATTTAAAGCTGGAGAATAAATCTTGTGAGCCATAGACTGCAATCAAATAAAGATGTTTCCTTTGGATTGTTTTCAACTGCCAACAGTGTAGCTCCGGTAAATTAATCTTATTCCTGGTTGGCATTAGCAAGAGCAGAATGAAGGCCAAGTAACATGGGAAGTCACAGAGAGAGTCAGAAAAAAAAGGTAGCAATTAACCTTTTTCATAGTAAGAGACAAATTCACACAAATTCCACCAAGATGTGCAGGCCTGCTGGAGGGGAAGTGTATGTTCAGAGCGTCTGTGATAGTAGCAAATTCATTCATCTTTATGAGCTGAAGAGTAGGTTCTTATGTGAAAAAATGAACTTATGGAAATATACCCTCTTGCACAAGGTGCATAACTCTTGGGCTGTCTCTTTTCGTTGTTGCAAGAAGGCTTTTGAGTCTGTTTTTAAAAATAAGTTCCAGACTTCATTTCATCTGCATCCCAAATGATCGCTTTTTTACTTTACATCAACAGATTCGTTAGCCCCTCCCATCAAGCAGAAAGCTCGTTTTAAAATTAAAGATGCAAAGTGCCATTTACGGCCTCGCAGCAAAGAAAAAACAAAAGATTCTGGGAAGCAAGCTGTTCTAGGTATGTGGAACATAACATTTCTTCTAACATGTAAACAGCATTCTAATTTTTTGTTTGTTTGCTTACTTGTTTGCATATTTTGTTTTCACACTGCAGGCAGAAAAAAAATAATGGTTTTCATATTTATATCTGAATTTAAGTTCAGGCCAAGGTTCATGCTGTAGCTGAACAGCGTCTCAAGTTTGGATCTGACAGCGCTGAAATGTCACCAGTTGCTTGGAAAAATCTTTGTTTAAAGTGCATGAGTTTGGAATTAAGCTGATCCTTTTTCTGGCATTGGTAATGGCAGAAATATCCTGAGACAAAAGCTATGACCAATGCAAAGTTACATGGAACAATGGAAGTTTGGTTTGATTTGGTTTAGTTTTCCCAAACAAGGTTTATAAAAGAAAACAAAAGCTATTATTCATTTGCTTTATGCTGGATTAGTATCCCATCGCAGCAGCAAAGATAGCCCTAAGCGGGAAAGTTATAATCAAAATCTGATGTTACACAGCCTTAGATCTTTTGTTATGTTGGAGTGAGTAGTTATGATGGTAGAAAAAATATTTAGAGGATTTAGACAAAAAATCTGAAATTTAAAAAAAGGTTGTGCCAGGCTGAATCAAAGTAGTCAAATTGTTTTTAAAACTCTGTATGACTATACATGGGTTTGAATTAGTAGTAGTTTTGGACCTCACTTGTAAAGTTAAAAACAAAAATGGTTTTAAAAGTTTTATATATTTAACAGATCTTCATGACATTTATTTATTGTTCTCCATCCTCTTGATATCATGGCAGGGACAATTAAAGAGTGTTTGGGTGTTATTGCTGTGCATTTTTACAGCTTAAAATATTTGGAGTTAATTTCAGTTTAATATAAACTCAAAATTTTCCAGGTTTTAATACACAGCATTGGTGCAATTGCAACAGCTTATATTGTTGCTTAGAGCAACTTAGCCACTTACAGCAGAAGTCTACTGGTGATATGTTCTCTGTTGTGAATCTGTCTTACCACCACTATTGCTAGTGAGTGTGGAATCATATATGAGCCCTGAACAGAGAAGAGTAAGAATCGTTATCCTTTAAAAATGCTAATAGTTTAAAGATTTAGAGTCACATTTTATCCTTACACTGCAATCTATCTTTAATTTTACGAGTATCGGCTTAAAACAAGTCTTGGTTGTCAAGATGCTTACCATGTCCTTATGTATTGTATTCTTTTAATGATGATGTTATTATCAGACTAATTTTTAAAGTCATAGAAATTGGTGGGTTTGGCCTGTACAGTCACCATGGGGATGTATTTCTTGGATCCATTTCTTTGTCCTTTGCTTGCTTTGCTTTGTGTTTCTCATGTCATCTGAACTTCTGAGTATAACAGTAAGAATATATCATACAGTCACACACTGGGAATGAAATCCTTCTGGTGGCATGAGTGCTAGAAACTTCTCCCTGGCCTGGAAGTTACATCACCTATCAGAAAAAGGATGGTTTTCACATAGATTTCTTTATACAGGAAGAGAATGCTTATGTTACTGCCCCAAAAGATTGTGGCCTTTCTTCTCAGAGCTTACACATAATTCTCGAGGGCATTCCATTCCTCTAGCTTGTGATAGGATGAGAGGAAAGGTCCTCAAGTTGCTCCCGGGGAGCTTTAGATCAGATATTAAGAAAAAAATCTTCACCTAAAGGGTTTTCAAGCATTGGAACAGACTGCCCAGGGAAATGGTTGAGTCACCATCCCTGGAGGTATTTAAAAGACATGTAGACATGGTGTTTAGGGACATAGTTTAGTGATGGAATCAGCAATGTTAGCTAATGGTTGGACTCAATGATCTTAAGAGTCTTTTCCGACCTAAATTATTCTGATTTCCCCTCAGATAAAGCCTTCCAATCTATTTTCATAACATCCTAATCAAAGACTTTTAAAATCTTTTATATCTGCTGATTGTCATCACTCAAAGAGATGGAATACTAGCTGGTAATTTCTAGAGGCCCAGGCCTTCCATTCTTATGAATTTGTGAAAATTTACTCTCTTGCTTTGTTTAATCATCAAATGACTGTATATCGTACTGTTGTTCGTAACAAATTTCTGTTACGAAGAGCTTTCTAATCCTTATGCAGAAAAGAGAGGGGCAGTTATAGGCCCTAGAGGTACCACTGTTCAGCCGAGCATCACCGCACTGTATTTTTGCCTCTGGCATTCACTTGCAAAATGAGCAAACCCAAAATTGCACAGAGGAGATGTTTGACAACGCATGTGAAATGTGATGAGGCCTGTCACTGCACTCATGATAACCCAGCTGAGATATCGCTTACTAGCCTGTCACTTGCCTCTTTGCTACTTGATTTCTTTTCTATGTTGCTTCTCTTATGCAAAGGAGGTCAATTCCCTTGTACAGACAACTGCCAGGTGACCTTTGTCAATCTCAAGTGCGATTCCTCCAAGAAAAAACGCCGAGGCCGCAAGTCACCATCAAAAGAAGTGTCCCATATCACTGCAGAATTTGAAGTGGAGATGAAGTCAGAAGAAGTCTCAGGTTTGTGAAAGATCTGTCTGTCTGTGGGGAGAAATCAGAATTTAGTTCCTTGGTGTGTTTTTAGAATCTCTTTGATGATACTTCATCAAGCTGCCATGCAGACCTTTTAGTACAAGCCTTGTTCAACAGCCTTTCCAATCTTAAAGTTTCTGAGACTTAACTGAAAGGGATCAGGTAGGAAATTAGGCCAAAGGAACAAAGGTACAGCAAAATTCCTTCAAGGTCTCGAGTTAAGTCATGTACTTTAATTTAGTCTAGTTTAATTTCTTTAAACAGCAGAAGTGCCAATTGATGCACAGAGAACATAAGGATTAGGTAGAAGGTTTGCAACGACGATGATAAAAACATCCTCCAAAATGTAAGTTGCTGAAACTTCAGTCTGAGAATCAAACATTTTTATCAAACATTTGGAAAACTCATGTTTTCTTGGCAAACTTCAGGAAGAAAAAGAATTGCTTCAAGTTATTAATGAATTGTAATATTATGCTATGAAATCCAGACAAAGGAAATGTGAACTGAATTCTATAAACACATCAGTCCTCAAAGGCGGGTTTCTTAACCCTGAGGGGTACCTCCCCAGCCAAGTGATTCAAACACTAATCGTGCCAGAAAGCACCTTTCTTTGTGTCATTCAGGTATTTTGGTTAGGAAAGTAGGAAGACTTCCTAATCAACTGAGTAAGGCATGGGCAGAGAAATTTCAGAAACATTCATGGTATCAGAGTGAATACCCCTCTGGAAGTAAAACGCTGCCGCTCGCTGCAGCCCTGCCCTCTGCACTCAGCATAACCAGAGTTCTTAATGCCAGAGAGAGACATCAGCACTCAGTGTGCAATTACACACCTGATGGACCTCAGGATAATATCTCGTCCCTTTAAATGGCCTGATTTTGGATACAGTGAGCTGCTTCTCCAATTAGAAGAAGGAGAAGAGAGTGAATTCTAACTAGGAGAAGGCAGTGAAGCAAACAGAGTGTGGTGCAGGCTAAGGTTTTTGTTAAGCACCTCTTTTTAAACATGAATCTCAATTGCTTCTAGTTTTCTTATCATTTCCCATCTAGACACCTGTAACATGGACTGTGTTCGGAAAAGGATGGAGCAGAAGCTGCAAACTGCAATCAAAACATTGAGGAAATCTATTAATAAACAGCAATTTTACATTCAGTTTTCTGGGACAGAATATGAAGTGGCTCAGAAGCCAGCTAAAGCTACTGAAGGGCACGAAGCTTGCAGTACAGGGCAAGTGCTGCAGGATGGAAAATGTGGTAAGTCCCATCAGCTCTAGTCAGCCATATCCCTCAAAACAATTAACCCGAAGTTAAGTTGTCCCTTGTGATCCAGGTAGGAAATCTCTGAGATAACAGACCAGTATTACTGAGCATATGTGCATGGACTACTGATGGTTCATAAGACTTTGAAGGGGTTCATTAAATGATTGTAGGAAAACAAAAGAAGCATATATATGCATACATTCCCATGCTGTCAGTAGGTATGTATCAAGGCCTGCCACAAGGCAATGTTGGGAATTAGTTCCTAGTAGCTCCCAGCATCTTATGAGAACATAATTATGATTTTGTAAAATAATAACATGGTGTTTGTCTAGAAGCTGTGTATTTAGTTTTATATCTCCTTTCTCACTCTTCTCACCACCAAATAATCCATGACCCATGGATATATTATTATACACTCAAGAGGTCCAATAAAAAAATCTATGGAAATCCATTTTAACTTTATGTAAGATCCCTAATTTCTTTAAGCCTTTTCTGAGGTTATCGGGCTCTAGTGCTTCACTGGGGGCAAGGTGCTAGTGCAAAACCTATTAGTGGCAGTTCTCAGCACTGCAAGCTTGCTAATCACTTAAAGTCCTTTTCAAAATCAGCATATCTGTTTTTCCAGCTTTTTAGACACCAAGTGATTTACAAGCAAAAAGAAGTAGTTAAGTGCAGAGCTAATAAGTGCCTCTAATGAGTTGGTACAGAGGCTGTTTTCATCACATAAGAAGAGTGTGATTTAGAGACTGTACTGAAAGATTGTTGTTATTAGTCTAGAAACCCATACATTTTAACTACCTGTATCCAGCAGAGAAAAACGTTTAATGCAGTCATGTGCTTTGTTGCAGCAAGAAAAACATGTGGATTCACATCTATATTTAAAAAACTTTCCAGTTGAGATATTTGAGTGTCAACAAACATAAAATGTTACATGTGATGCATTGCCCTCAGAGAAATCTGTAGAACTGATCTCAGGCAACAGATTTTTTAATGCAGAAATGCACCTAATGTAAACTAAAAAATCACATCACTTCCCCTATGTTATACACAACTGTCTTAATTAAACAGCAACATACTGTTTTAAAACTGCATCAGCTTTATTAACAACATATGTCTGATAAATGCTTCAGTGCAGTACACTACTGTTTAATGGCTTAAACAATAGAAGAAGGACCTCAACCTGATGTAAAATGACCTAGGCCGCAGTGGAGATGGGCCTGTTTACATCAGGTGAGGATCTTGGACTAGCATATGTAAGACATATGCCACTGTAATAGCGGGGCCAAAGGGATCCATCTTCTCTAAATGTGTGATATAAAAGCAAATGATGTGATCAAAATGAAAGTCCTTATGTAGATTCCCCTTTTCTTTTCTCAGTTACCTGCAGCACGGGCACCTTTTATAGCGGAGAACATAATCAGTGCGTTCCTTGCTCACCAGGAACATACCAAGACACAGAAGGTCAACTTACCTGTGAGCCTTGCCCAAGTAATGATGGACAGGGAGTCACGGGCGCACGGAATGTGTCAGAATGTGGAGGCAAGTTCATTTTGATTATAAGAGGATTAGGTATGGTCACACGGCCTGTGAGGCATGCAGTTAAAAGAGGGGAGAGCCTTCCACACTTCTGCCTTGTAAAGGTAACAGAAGAAATCTCTGTGCACTTACAAGCAATACAGAAAAAGTTTTGGCTTGTTCCATCCACTGGCATTGCCAAGAAGAAGATGGGACCTGCTGCAGCAATGCGAATTACGGTATGGAAATGTACAAGCCAAGCAAAGCGCTTTGCTTCAAATCAGGTATGGAATCTGGGCATACCTCAACTTGTAAGGACTCATCAGGTATATTGTGAGCCAAAGAGATAAATTACTTTGGACTGGTACTGGTGAGTCTAATGAATCTGCTGATTTAACATTTTGCATGGGATGCAGTTTACACAGTCTAACCGGCAGCAATCGCAGTTTTGAGATAGTTGTGCTGCAGGAATCTGTAACCTGGGCTCAGAGCTAATGACTACGAGCTTCAATGCTGTTTGAATTCACTGTAGTTTTGGCAAGTGATGTAGCATCTCTCACTCAATTTTATGATATATGATTAGATTTTAATGGTGATAATACCTGGTTTCAGAAAAGAGCTGTGAAGTCCAGTTTGTTAACACTTCTACTGTAACTGATCAAGATAAGGTTTTAAGACCCAACTGTTAATTATTACCTTTACTTCATGAGCAAAATCTGGTTTATAGCAGATAAATTTTTTGATGTTGAACAAAGTCTGTCCTATCGATAGAATTCTTATGTTTTAGCTGCAAGAGAGTAAAGTGCTGTGATGCTTTGGTTACATGCAATCCATGTAGGTACAAAGCCAAAAGACAACTAGGAAACCTAGTCATTTGGGGAATTTCTCAGAGAAATCACCTCAGATCAATTTTGTTGACAATTTCAATACAGAAGACAAGAAGGGAGCAAGTTATCTTGTTCTTATATACAGGTAAGGAGAGACCAGTGCTGAAAGCATTGGGTATTTAGGAGTATTAAAACCCAACTGCACTGCTTCATTAAAAGGATGTCTGTAAGCCACGCTTCACAAGTACTTAATTTTCACACTAAAATCCAGATCCAAATCCACTTTTCATTAACCACCTTCATATTAAAGTCCAGTGACCAGTTGGACCAGACCAGATGGATCAGTTTTGCTACAAAACCAATAGCAGAATTGTCTTCAAATTAATAATGTCATGATATTTCTCAAAGGTCTGTGTCGTTACAGCCAGCTTGTACAGTCATATTCCAGACAGCTGGGATGAGAGCACAAGTAAATCCCGGAGATTCTGGTCCTGCAGGTGTCCATAGGGGTTTGGTGTTTGTCAAAAAGGAGCTCTTGTTCATCCTAAGTGCCAGATACCCAAGATACAGGTTGCCCCCAACAATTGCCAGCAAGTATTAGGGTTCTTAAGAAACCCCAGACCCACCTAGAGGTATCAGAACTTTCAGGTTTTCAAACCAGCTGTTTCTGCCTGCTGTTCCATTCTCAGGGAGCTAAATTACCAAGTATTGGGATTAGGCAACCTCAGGGAACACCTAACACCTCAAAGTGTTGGTCTCCCAGGCTGGGGTGGTGTGAAGATACACATTAATACCATAATCTTGAAAAACTTGACATCCCAATTCTCAGGCAGGTTGTCAAGGAGTGAAGTACTCTAAGCCAGCAAGAAGCAAGCCAAAGAAACACCTGTCAGAAATTGCCTGGAGAGCAAGTTTTGAAACTACCTTGTATCTGTCAGTAGACTCATTCACAAAGTGCTTGGCTTTACACAAATGACCATTTTCTGGCAGAAGAATTTCTGACAAGCGCTCGTTTTCAGAGCTACCTGGAAAGCTGCCGGTGTCAGCTATTCCCATAGCCAGGGTGCTGGACTGGTCCCAGCCAGTCTGGTAAATCCCACGATCTGCTGTTTCCATATCTATAAAATGGAGATGTAAATAAAATAAAATAAAGACTACTTGCTTCATAGATATGGTGCAAAGTTTCATTTTTTTCCTCCAAAGTGATTTGAAATTCTCAGATTGGTGAAAGTACAAAGTATTCAAACAACATCTTAATAGAACCCTAGCTAAAAAAACACCAACTAACCAACCAATCAAACAGAAAAACCCCAAAAAAACCCAAACAGAAACACAGGCAGCAAAGAGCATATTAAGAAACTACCTGTATTTACTGGTATTGTTTTTAGGAAGCAGTTACAGGAACAATACAAAATCAGCGGGTAAGATTAGAATTTGATCTGCAGCTGTCTGGATGTTACGTAGTTAAGTTAACAGAGGCATTGCTAACTGTTAGCAGTTTTCATACTTTGTCCAAAATAGCTGGCTCACTAATATAGAAGATAATCTTCAATTTCTAGGGCAGTGTTCTCCTGGGCACTATTCTTCAGATGGTTTTAAACCGTGTAGAGTCTGTCCTCTTGGTACGTACCAGCCTGAACCAGGAAGGACCCTCTGCTTTCCATGTGGTGGTGGGCTCGTCACCAAGTACGAAGGTGCTGTTTCCTTTCAAGACTGCGAAACCAAAGGTGAGTTTCAAATCTTTCTGCAGTTCATAGTCCTGCTTCTTGCCATTTTGTTTGTCAGCTTGAATGCCAAGTGGATTTGAAAGGCTCCAAAACAAACGTATGTCACTGCGTGTAGAAACACAGTCTGTGATTAAATTAAATGGTCAGGAAAGCTGTAAAATAGGAATGATCTCCCAAGGTCGCAGAGAACAGGTTTACTTTGGAATTACGGAGTTTATGGTTTACTTTGGAATTTACCACAGGCAGGTACAGAGTCAGTGCTGCAACTGGTATGTGAATTAGCCCCACTGTATGGCAAGAAATAAGACAAACTTGCATTAGACAATGTTTTAGCCTTCACATTCTGTATATTTTTACCAAATTAGAAAAAGTAGATGCTACAGAAATTATACAAAGTTAAGCATTGACTATTAATGGCTAGGCAGGAACTGTAAGTGTGACTTGTTGCGTGTCCCATGTCAACTTCTAATAGAAAAAAATGCATTTTGGTTTAGTTACTGGAATGACAAACAAACCATCTAATGGAAACATCTCTCATCTATTGTGAAAGACATTTTTATTGTTGAGGCAGATGTGTGTCAGCTTCCATTTATTACAAACTGATTGGAAACCACTGTATTAAATATGGTGAGAGACATGTAGCATGTGTTACTAATTTGTAAGGTTTTAGTTCTAGTCTTTGGAACATAATTCTAATTAGAAAGTCCTTTGCAATAGGAAATACAGGAAGCTGGTGCCTTTTGTTCCTTTTATGGACTAATAGATATATTGCAGAACAGGGGTCATGAGGCACGTCCAGGGTAGAGGGAAGTTCTCTCTGCACTGAGGATTGCAACTTTCTGAAAATAATTCACCTCATACCTTACAGTTCATTGTTCTCCTGGACACTACTACAACTCCACAACACACAGATGTATCCGATGCCCTGTGGGAACATACCAGCCTGAATTTGGTCAAAACTATTGCATCACATGCCCTGGGAACACAAGTACAGATTTTGATGGCTCCACTAATGTTACACACTGCAAAAGTAAGTTGTATTTTTATTAGTTGTGAGATGAAGCATATCTTTGGATCTGAACCGCAACTTGAAGGTTCCATCTGTCAGGCTGGCCTTCAGTTCTGCATTTCCTAGTTAGCATCCATTTACTGCCAGAGGGAAT
>BJBW01006023.1:64536-77806 GCA_004320125.1 Scolopax mira | reverse complement strand
TTGAATGACTCCTGTCGAAGCTACAATGTTTTTTATTAATCTGCCTTATATTTATTCTGGTCATGACTTGATTTTGCTAAAAGGCCAAACTGTTCTGCTCTGCCAACCCCCTTGTGGGCAAGAGGGCTCCTGGAAGAGGGAGAGGTTGCCAGGGAGGTTCTTCTTGCTGTCCAGAATGGCTTTTGCTTTAACCACCAGATTAACGGTGCTCCTGCAGCTTCACGTCACCATGGGGTGAGCCTCTGGTCTTGAAAGGCTTCTCACAAAGTTGTTTACTTCAGAAAATCGTCTTGTTCTGCACATTATGGGCCTGTTTTTTCTTAGTTTTCCTGCTCAACAGTAGTTCATAGAGTCAGGAAAAAAAATAGTGGGGCTTTGTGTTGATTTTTTTTTTTTTTTTTTTTTTTCCAGTAGAAAAATTAACCAGACTGAAGTTGGAGAAGGATTTCAGTACTGGGTTACCATGAAAAGGGCTTTTCAAGTCCACAGTCAGTCTTCTGGGAGGAAAAACATCCTTCCCAATGTGATTACAGTCTGCCACGCTACTCTTGGCTGCACATAGCAATAGCTTCAAGCAGTGCTAACGGGCTCAAGAGCAGCAATGTGAATCACAGAATGCTATGGGGTTGGAAGGGACCTCTGGGGATCATCTCCTCCAACCCCCTGCCAGAGCAGGTCCCACAGGAACGTGTCCATGTGGGTTCAAATGTCTCCAGAGAAAGAGATTCCACCACCTCTCTGGGCAGCCTCTTCCAGGGCTCTGCTACCCTCAAAGTAAAGAAGTTCCTCACCATGTTTAGGTGGAACTTATGTTTGTGCCCATTTCCTCTTGTCCTGTCCCTGGGCACCACTGAGAAAAGACCGGCCCCATCCTCCTGACACCCACCCTTTGAGTATTTATAGGTGTTGATCAGATCCCCTCTCAATCTTCTCTTCTCCAGACTAAAAAGACCCAAGTTCCTCATGCCTTCCTTGTCAGAGAGATGCTCCAGGTCCCTCATCATCTTTGTAGCCTCTGCTGTCCCCTCTCCAGCAGTTCCCTGTCCTTGTTGAACTGGGGAGCCCAGAACTGGTCCCAGTGCTCAGATGGGGCCTCACCAGGGCAGAGTGGTTTCACGGTTTCACTGCAGCCTTATCATAAGTGCAGCTTGTTATCTGGATGCCTTTAATTCTTTGAGATTTACAATTCCACTTGAGCTTTGAGGACAAACATGAAATCGTGCCCTTTAGCACAGGTATGGGCCCTCTCTCCTCCTGTCTCTGCTTGGTACCGTGTCTGAACAGCCCGCTGTCTGCAATAGCAGAGATTTTTTTAGTAGTAGATATTATTGTTTGTGGTTCAGACCGTGGGCAGAAATCCATCTCATAACTCCTGCTTTGGAGCTGCCTACGTTAAAAAAATTCCTGAGCTTTCTATCTCCGTGCTACCTGTGGGTCACAGTAATCCTGGGGGACTCGTGCCATCACTGTGGTCACTTGGGGTTATTGTATGTGTCAGTCCCTCAGTGAGAGGGAGAAATTTGGGAAGAGGAGAGGGAAAAGCCCCCTTAGTGCAGCCAAAAGCTCTTGCAACCTCGTGAGAGAGAAGAAAGGAGCATGGCCTGGCTCCAGGGTTATTGCTGTAAAATAAAAAGCATCCCAGACCTAAATGGCCTCTCTTTTTGTCAGGTGCATTTGTAGCTGTGGGAAATAGAGAGACCTGTTGAATGGTGTAATCAGAGGGGAGAAAAGAGACCCATCCACAGCCTGTCAGGGCTCAAATCTCAGTTCTCAGAATAAAACCCCCTGTTCTCAGAATAAAAAATCCTCTCTCAGAAAGTGCTGTTACTTTTCTCTCTTCTCTTTCAAGTCCACAGTCAGTCTTCTGGGAGGAAAAGCATCCTTCCCAATGTGATTACAGTCTGCCATGCTACTCTTGGCTGCACATAGCAGTAGCTTCAAGTAGTGTTAATTTTTGGCCCAATTTTGTGGCCAATGCTTTGAGTTCCCTACTCAATCTAGTCTTGAAGCCTCCATTCCTCGCCATGGATTTTGCTGGTTTCATGTAGCTTTTAAATAGAATAGATTTCTAACATCTGTTTGTGCCTTCAAATTAGGGAAGAAGCATGATCAAGATGAATTGCATCCTGTTAACAGCCTGCCTGGTTCTGGTTGCTTTTTGTAGTTCTGGTGAGTATAAAAGTGCTACTTTCCCAATGGAATGTTATGGCAGGGGCTGAGGAAATCGGGGGGGGGGAAATGTCAGAGAGTCAGAGAAGGAAAAATGCCAAGAAAGGCCTGGGTTTGGGAAGCCACAGGGACCATCAGTTTGGTTTCTGCTGGCAATTGTCTTTGGGCAGAAGAGAGAACTGGGGGTGGGATATGATGCTGCGAGAGAGAAGCGAGATGCAATAAAACCAAAAAAGGGACAGAATAAACTTCTGCTGCAACGAGTGTCCCTCGTTGTCTGTCCTTCTGGAGAAAGGCAGTCTTTCAGGGTGGATGACAGCAGCAAAGCATTTAACGGGTTATTCTGCAGGGACATAAAGGTAAGTATTTTCAGGAATGACAGAAGCATATGATTTGAAAGTCTTAAAAATTGCCCATCTCTTTTTCTACACTGACAAAAGCTGGTAAATTTTAGCTTGAGTCTAATAACCAGGCACGTGCTCTGTGTTGGATGTGGTGCAGGTGGTGAGTCTTCTCTCTTTTTCCTTTTGGATGCTGCTGCTTCAGTGCTTTGTGATACAGTACAGAGAAACCCCTTTCTTCTTAGGTTATACCCTGAGGTGCTACCACTGCGACAACAGCCCTTCCTTGTGCAAGACCAACAGCACTTGCTTACCGAATGAAGATACTTGCTTGCAGCTGAAATTTGGTATGTATGCTGTCCTGCAGACCTAAAATAAACCCGGTTATATCAGTTTTCATGGCCCTACGCTTCTCATCTGGCCTTAGCACACATTTCTTAGCCTCACCCAGAAGGTTGCCGATACTTTTGAAGGTCATGCTTATAGTAAAGTGATATATTTTGAATTCCAAGCTGCTGATGAAGAGAATGGTGATTTAGCTTGCGGATTTATACTTGTACAAGCGTATGCACAGGGATCGGTGTATCCAGATTTAAAAAGAGCAAAACAAAAACCCAACAACAAAACCCCACCATCTAAGGGAGGTGGAAGAAAACAGGAGACATCAATGACTTTAAAATACAAAACCTTTGCCCCAGGTTTGTAACACTTTAAAGCAGATAAATCATGTGTAGCACACAGAATAAACCTGCAGGAGAGGACTCGGTAGTTTATGAATTGACATTGTTAAAACAGACTTTTCCTGGGGGTGAAGTCACCTGCATCTCAGGAACATGGTCAAGGATATACAGGGCACAGAGTTACTGTTATAGTTGTTATTAACATTTCAGTAACTTTTTACTCTGAGTGAGAGGAGTTTAATTGGAAAGACAGAAATACTGAGTCAACTGGAATAATCTCCTGCTTTCCCAGCTGGTTCCCTCGGCCCTGGAAAGGCTTTTGGGCTGGGTTTGGACAGCAGGAACCAGGATGGGATGGGGCTGCTCTGTTCCCCAGGAGGGTCCATGCTAAAGCTCATGGAGGAAGGAAAACTTCTAACACTGCTGGACCAGCATGATTGCACCCTGAGGGATTTTCCTTTTGCTGTTTTCTTTGAGCCTAAACCTTCATGAGTACAAACCGTAGGCTTTCTAGCATGTAGCCTACGGTGGTTGTCCATTGTCAGAGTTGGGAGTTCAGTGCTTGAAGTGTCAAGCTCAGGAAGATGGAAGTCAGGTTGTTTGATCTCTGGTGTTCAGGGATATTAGCCCCTGGAGAGGCCGCATCTGGAGCATCTCTCTGATGAGGAAAGGCTCAGGGACTTGGGTCTTTTTAGTATGGAGAAGAGAAGATTGAGGTGGGTGTGGAATCTGAAAAATGCTTACAAATAGTCAAAGGGAGGGTGCAGCAGGATGGGGCCAGTCTGTTTTCAGTGGTGCCCAGTGACAGAACAAGAGGAAATGGACACAACCTTAACTATAAGAAGTTCCACCTTAAACATGAGGAGGAACTTCTTTCCCTTGAGGGTGGCAGAGCCCTGGAAGAGGGTCCCCGGAGAGCTGGAGTCTCCTCTGGAGACATTCAAACCCCACCTGGACATGTTCTTGTGCAACCTGCTTGAGGTGACCCTGCTCTGGCAGGAGGGTTGGACTAGATGATCTCCAGGGGTTCCCTCCAACCCCATGTGATTCTATGAGGAAGAAAAGGGGAAAGACTATTCTTCTCTTCAAGCTCTGTCTTCTCCATACTGCTTCTGGAAATGGGGCTGGTCAAGTCTGATGGTTCTTAACACAAAGACTAGCTTGAGTTACTGGATTTGCTCTGAGCTTTGTTGAAGGAGAATGGTCATGTGGTAGGACAATGCAAGAGCAGTACAAGTTGAGCTAGATGGTGACACACTGCCCTCTGTCACGGGAAAGGGTGTCACTCAAGCTCCACCCTGCATCTCCCATTGATTCATTTGGACTGAACTGGAAGCACTGGTTAGCTTGAGCTAGAAATCTTTCTTAACCTATGTCCAAGAGCTGCAAGAGGGTGTTGTGGAGGCAGGACCATGGCTTGTTCTTGATCTTCACACTCCTAAATTCCTAGTGAAGACAAATTTGGACGCTTCTAAGCACTTGAAACTGAAAAAGCAAGTACACAGGAGTAGGCAGTGATTCTCTCTCCGTACCAAAAATGACATTACTTTCAATATTCTCTTAATCTGTTTAACTTTATTTTTTTTGTAGGTAAATTGAGAACTTCCGCCTGCTGGAAGGCATCCCAGTGCAGCGTGAATGATATTGCCGAATTCTTCCAGTTGGATAATTTTGAATTCTTCTGCTGCCAACACGACCTGTGCAATGGAGGGGCAATTACTGGGGTTAACAAAGCAGCCCTCAGTATTGCCTCTGCACTGACCATGTTATGGATGCTTCTGTAACAATCCTGATTTGTCTGCCGTACTATCGAGCTGAAATAATACAAAATCATTAACTCTTTTCTGAATTATACTTCTCGCATTTTCAGTTTCTAACTGTGGCCTGAAACTGTACCTTTTAGTTTTAAATTCTGTTAGCTAAGGTTCTATCTGTTAAATCACTGTCTCCAGTCGTGGGAAGGAGGTGTATATTGTTGCTAGTTATGGGGAATTCAGGCATTTTTGTCTGTCATATTCAAGGGGAAAAGAACTTGTTAAGAAGTAGAGTTATTTTGTGGAGAACCTGGGCAAACTTCAGTGGGTGATGTGGAAGGGAAGGAATACTCCAGGTTTTATGCTGGAAAACTATAATTTCTTACCATCCCATAAATGGTGATTGGTTTTGGTTGGGATTTCTGTGGGGGTTTTTTTGGTGAGTTTGGAAATACTGGTTTGAGTATGGAAATACTTAGTTTCAAGTGTAGAGTCTTTGTTCCTATCACTGTAATTATTTTTTTTTCCTTTTTACAAGCCAATGATATAACCTTGTAAGTACTGTTATTTTGGGAGAAAACATCTACATTTCTTAAACTAAAACAATGCTATATAAGCGAGGAACACTTCTGCCTCTTTTTATATTTCTGTGAGCGCACAGACAACACATGCTAGCTTCTTTGCAAGCTTTTTTTTTTTTTCCCCCTTATGCTTTGTCCATGCCTAGGATTTTAACTAAGCATGTGCTTTGCACCGAGTATTTATTGTTATACTGAAAGTAGTTTATAAAATGCTAAGGAATTGAAAGGGCACATCGAGGTTGTTTTCCCATGTAGTTAGCTTTTTGGGTTTTGTTGGGAAACGGTGCTGTGTAAACTTAACCCTTCAAGCTTCTACCTAAGAGTGTTAAACAAAACTTTGCAGAACTTTATATTTTTACATTTAGGCGACTCTATAAATGCCAGTACAAAACATATGTGTATTATATAGCATGAATAGAACCTGCTTGGTTTGTATGTGTGAGAGGTCTGGAGCTGAAATTTTCTGTGTTGCCTCTGCCTCAGCAGTGGAGATGGACCTTTGAGATATCTCCAAAGGGGGATGGAGATGTCCCATTGGGGGCCCTCGCAGTCAGGTACAATGTCAAATTCTCCTTTTTCTCTCCTGGAGCACTTGGCACCTGCAAGAGTTGTGGTCCATTGCCAATGGCATGTTCTCTTTCTGAGCTTGTGCTGTGCGGGTGCCGGTGACACCAGTCATATCACCCAGTCATAGCCAAGGGTGTTAGGCCAAATCCATGATGTATTCTGCCAATGTATCTTTTGGTTAAGCTTAGGTTAGCTGTGGGAACCATCCCGGGATCGCTCTGATCACTCAAAATAGGGAAGTCGTGCTGTCTTTGATTAATAAAAACGTCAAAAAGGAAAACATGGTGAGTGTGGTTATTTATTGACGTGTCATTTACAACTGGATATAACTCCTTTTTTCTGTGTGAGATGCATCTGTGCTTCCCATCCAGAGACTCTCAGCAAGTGCAAGGAGAATTCTCTCGCTCCTTTTCTGTACATGGGTGCTGTGTGTAGTCAGTTAGTCTTGGCAAAGGGATGATTGGCTTTAGGGAGCTGTTTGACAAGACAAGGGGCAATGGTTTTACACTGAAAGAGGGTAGATTCAGACTGGATATAAGGAAGAAATTTTTTACACTGAGGGTGGTGAGACCCTGGCTCAGGTTGCCCAGAGAGGTAGTAAATGCCCCATCCTTGGAAACATCCAAGGCCAGGTTGGAAGGGGCTCTGAGCAATTTGGTCTAGTTGAAGATGTCCTCTAGTCCAACCCCCCTGCAATGAGCAGGGACCTTTAAAGGTCCCTTCTAACCCAAACTATTCTGTGCTAGGAAATCAGGAGAGTTAGCAGTCTTTCTCTAGGTCAGCTGGCAACAATGTGGTCTCTCAATCACTTCTACTTGAGAATCATCTCATTGGAGATATGATTTAGGGAAAAAAAAAGTTGTCCCTGTTTGACTACTTTAACACCTGAAGCATGACATGGAATGTATTTAGTGTGATGGCTCTCATGCGTTCCTGTGCAGTTTTTCCACTAGCACATGTTTTCATTCTCCTACATACTGATTTGATTTCTTTGTGGGAGTATTGGCTGTTTCTTCTCTCCTGCTCTCCCCTTAGCTTTAGCTAACTTCTCATACCTATTTTGGGAGGGAGAGCAGTTATATATGATACTCCCCAAGTTGCAAGTGATCTTACTAGAAAGAGTTTGCTTGAAGTGTCTGGCCAAGTTGAACAGAAAGCAGTTTAGTTCATATTTGTGAAGTCAGACAACTGGAAATCCCCCCCCCCCCACCCCCTTTATGGGCTAATTATACTTTTAGCCTTTTGATGTCCTTTCTCAATCTAACAGATTCTGGAAATGGTGATTTGATGTTGTGCTAGAAAGAAAAAAACAGTCATTGATTTCCCCCTCTCTTATCCTTCCATCTCTTTGTTTCCCATCTGATTAACAAAAGCAGGTGCATAAAAGACAGTAATTTCTGCACAGTGACTTTTTTTCCACTCATGTAGCACCATTTGTCAAGCTCCTGCTCTTTTTAGGTGAAAAAGTGGTCTTCAAGCCCTGGCTCAATATATAGTTTGTGAAAGTTTGTAGCATAGAAGGTATTTGTGTTAGACAAGCCAATAGATTCCTTATGCTTAAACTGTCTTGGTTGCAGCATTTTTCCTCTATTATATTGTTAATGTCTCTCTTTTGATGGATGACACTTCTAAACCCATTTGATTGCTGTATGCTCTTCACATGTAAAATATTCTTTTGTTGTTGTTTTAATAAGCGCAAAAAGAAGCTCTGTGTTTTGTCTGTCTGAAAATAGTTTGAACAACAATTTTTAGTGTTTTTTTGATAGCCTTGAATGCTTTCTATCTCTCTGTGTAATCGATCATATTTCTCCCTTTCTTTTTGCCTTCTAGAAGCAGCTTGAGCAACAAGTCCTTGTGTTTTGTACTCTAGAAGGCCACTTCTTTTGTAAAGATCAACATGAACATTGTTTAATTCTCGTGGTGAGAATGCAAAAGTGAGACAATTTGCAGTGGCAATTGCTATGATAGCAAACAACTTCTTAAAGAATTACTAGATTCCAAGTGGAAAGCATCCCTTTTGTCCCTCTACTGGATGAGGTTGATAAGTTTGTGTCATGATTTGTATCTCGGGCCATTTACAGGCTAAGTGGTGATGCAAGGTTTCACGTTTTGAGATATATTTGCATCTTTAGGCCTGTGTGGTCTGACCAAGGAGGGTTGTTCAGCAGTGACTGCTGCTTGAACGTGGAAACTTCTCCCCCTGCTGCTCTATGATGTCCAGATTTGATGGCCGACCCTCAAAGAGCCATCAGCGCCTTTGAGCAGAGACGATTCCATTTAGTGATAGTAGGACAAGATAGTACACGGTGCCAGGGATCAGTTCTGCATACAAGGACCACAGCAGTGCAAAATCCTCCCTGGGGAGTGCAGGTGCACCCCATTTTGTGGGGTTTAGCTGTGTCCTGTAAGATGCAGGAGAGTGAAAAATGTACTCGGGGTGAATGGCTCTGTTATTGTGCAAATGTGCCTATTGCTCTGTGCAGCGAGTGCTGGGTGACTTGCCACTATTCTCTGGGGTTTTTTGATTTTGTTTTGTAATTATCTGATTGCTTTGCTCTGTTCTGAATTAGTGGCATGGCTAAAACCTCATCCTTACTGTTTACTGTCCAGCATGCTTTTTTTGCCAATGCACATGGTTTATATACTAGTGGCCATATAATCATCCAAAAGTGTTCTTCCCTGCATCTAATTTTCCATACTCATTGCTCTCATAACCCTTACTCCCTTTTTTGGTGAGGGCACAAGTTCACAAAGGAGTTATGTTTCCCTACAGGAACAAGAAGAAGGAGCCAGCAAATGGAAGCTGCAGAAGCAGCATGTGCAGAAATTCATTCTTGTGATGTATCTTTGCCATTAGTTCCTCCCTCTATCCCTCATCCTGCTTTCTGCCTTCTACCTGGCGGTGATGAGCGGTCCTTTGACTTGAACTTGGCCATGGAGAGCTTGGAAGCCCTGTGGTGCTGGTGGGAAGATAGGGCTGACATACCTGGTTGGAGGGATTTTATTTTATCCTTCTCTAGTCTTACCATCACTCATCAAAGACAAGGTAGGATGTCTCTATGCTATTTCAGGATGCAGGAAACTGTGAAAAGAAGCAGAAGCACGGGAAAAAACAGATAGGCAGAGCAAGTAATTTCCTCCCACTGCCTTTTGGAGTGAGAGGAGTGAGGAGGCTGACCAGCGAGGAGCTTTTATTTTGGAAAAAGGAGGAGGAATTGCTAAGATAATAAACTAGTCCCAGGAGAGATCTCCACATTAAGTAACTTGCTGTTGCGCTAACCGGGGCATCTGGAGACTGCAGTTATATAAATATTAAATGAATTTATTTCATTTAATTTCAGTGTTCCTCCTGCTGGGCGGGAGTTCCATGTGTCTGAATCTCTGCGTGTTTCCGAGGCGCTTGCGTCTCGCCGGTCAATGCAGCCAGTCCTAGGGTTGGCATCGTAGGGAAGAAGGAACCAAGGCCAGGCTGGATGGGGCTTTGAGCAACCTGGTCTGATGGGAGGTGTCCCTGCCCAGGGCAGGGAGTGGGAACTAGATGATCTTTAGGTCCCTTCCAACCCAAACCATTCTATGAAGTCAGGCTGCAAGATAAAGCCCAAATATCCCAGCAAGCATTATCTGTAAGATGCTCACGTGTGTTTGGGCAGAAATGAGTACACTGCACTTTTTGCCCCGATAAGACAGTGTTAATATTGCACTAACAGGATGGCAATAACATCATCCTGCACTTTAGAGAGGGAGAAGAGAGCAGTTCATTTGTCTATGGGATCCCTGAAAGAAGTAGGTTGTCATTTCTACTCCCATCTTTCCAAGAATAATTTATACATTGGGATAAAGACCTGCAGATGATGTTATCTTTATGGGTTTAAATGCTGCATTGATTATTTACAGTATGACAACATACAGCATAGGAAAAATTGTTCCGGAGCCTAGAAAAGTGGAAAGTTAAAAATGCCTTTGGTTTCTTGGATTTAAGTGAAATGAATAAAAGAATGCTTGGAGCAAAGTTTTAGGAAAAAAAAGTTAACTAATTCTGGAGTCAATTAAGATGATGATACAGGTGTGAATATACAGGTGTAAATAGAGAGCATTTCCCCAGACAACACTGATACACACATCTCCATATACAAAACCTGAAAATTCTGTAATTCTTGCTTCCCACAGAGGCTACAGGGCAGACTCTACCCACAGACCAATCTTTCTTTACATGTAAGCTGCCCATATTGACATCTTCTTGCATGTATCTTCCACTTCTGCTGCTCTTGATTTCACCTCCGAGCCCCAGGTGTTTATTTGCCTGTGGATGAGGATGGTTGTGCTATAACAACAGCTTTTAGCAGAATTTCAATATTACACACACAAGGCAGAAAAATCTCTGCTCAGAAATGGAGCAGGAGGAGGAAAAGTGATCTGAATATAGATGGGCTTAATGTTTTGGACTATTGCATCCGAACCCATGCTCCTGCATGTGAAAATCTCTACATGTGGTCCGATGTTGGTTATGTTTAAGCAGTCAGGAATTTTGGGTTGACTTAGATTCTCCCAGGATCCAGATCATGAGTCTAGCTGAGTTATTCATGGCACGCTACTGCTGTTCAAGAATAATAACTACACCCTTCCTCGCTGCACAGGGTTGGTTTGATGCCTGATACAATTTAGAACAGCCACTTTGGAGGCCGAGTATGAAGCACATCCATTGCTGTTGTCTCCTTCCTGAAGCTATTCAGAGGTGCCATCTTGGGGCAGGTTTTGAGAAAGACAAGCAAGGCTATGGAGATACTGCAGGATGGGGGTAAAATCATGAAGGTTACAGGTTGAGTAGATGGAGGTTGTGGTCAGATACACTCTGGTATTTGTTTTGGAGACTGCTGCAAACCTAGATTGACTGAAAGAAGAGAAAGTGCAAGCATGACTGTCTGCTTTGTGCTCTGCTGGGTGCATAAGGGGGATTAATGGGTGAGTGTAGTCATGAGAATGTCTTTAAACTTTTCTTTGCTTTTTAAGGATCCAAATTTCCTTTAGGTTTCATTAAAATGCACAATATTTTTGAACTGCGAGCTATCCCTACAGTGTCTTGAGAGTGCAACGTGGTGCTTTCCCCCCCACTACCCTCCATTTTTATGCTTCCCAATGAAGCCTTCATTCTTACGAGTGCTCTGCACCACATTCAAGCCTGCAGTGCTGTAGTTCATTTCATGCTTGGGTTTGTATTTCCAGAGATGCTAATGCCTTCCAGAGAACTTCAGACACCCCTCACCGTCAGCAGCCGTATTGCTGAATGCTCGAGGCACGGATGAGAACACGCATAACTCAGTATAATTATTTAGCCCACATTCCCAAATGAATGGAGATAGAGTCTGCAGCGTTGCACCAGGACAAAATGGAAGTGAGGAAAATGACAAGCACGTCCCGAAATCTAATCACTGTTAAAGTCTGATGGTTTTCTTCCTTCGTGTTCCCAGTCATTTTAATGTTGTAGACTGTTCCAAATATTCTCCCTTCCACATATTATAGGATGAGCTGATGCTTGTCTGGGAAATGCTGGGGCTGTAGCTGGGCCACACTAGAAACCAGACAGCACCAGATACTGCCAGAGAGCTGCAGTTTGCACACAGGAAAAATGACTACCTAAATTATTACAGAAGGCAAAATATGAAAGACAGTGTACAGCTTGCTTTTGTACTTACGAGTATGTTCTACCCCTTAGAAAGCTGGAGGTGGTTTTATTTTTTCCCCTTAGAAAATGGATTTTCAATCCATTCCTTTCCCTAAAACCAAGATCAATATAGCTATTGTTATGAAAATTTCCTTCACTAACTATAGAGCGACGAGTCTTCGTAGTATGAAAGTGTTTTAACTTTGTTAATATATATATATTAGTTAACATTTTACACTGTAATGTAATGAGGTAGTGGAATTGTACTGGAGATTTGGCAATGTTCATGCATGAATATAACAAACTAAAGGATTGCCTGGTCCTGGAAAAATAAAGACTTTGCTTGGTTCGGGAAGTACCACCAGCTCATTCAACCTTTCCTCAGCCACTCTGTTCTCTTCCACTGAATAGTTACATTTATCCCACTTTTTTTACTGTCTTGAGGAATAATTTTTTTTTTCCCCTCAGGTAAAGGAGGAGTATGGAATTGCAGAACGGTCAGGGTTGGAAGGGACATCTGGAGATCATCTAGTCCAACCCCCCTGCAGGGTCACCTAGAGCCAGTGAAATAATCTAAGAGGATTATTTCATACCATGAGTGTCACATTCAATATAAATTAGGAAGTTTGCTGACTTCTCTCTCTCTCCCTTGGTGGCTGGGATCCTGAGAGCTCCTTGCCCCGGTGCCACAGGGTCCCACGTGGGCTGTCCCTGATGGGAGAGACTGGCTTCCTGGGATAGAATGGGCTGACTATAATCAATATTGGTTCTTTAGTATTATTAATGTTAATTATCTAGTCTTACTCTGTTGAAAGGTGTTGGTATTTCAAACCTCGGGTTTCCTTGGTTTTTCCCAATTCCCCTTCCCGGGTGGGGAGGGGTCACGGGGTGAGAGAATCCTTGTTTTTGCGGGTTTCTCAGGCCATAACGGTCTTCTCGGCCCCAAGGGCATCACGTTCACGGGCACAAGGTACGAAACCTCCTTCATCACCTCCCGGGGGGGGGACACGACACCGGAGCGGGGCAGGGTCCTCCGCGCCGCCAGGGGGCGCTGTCGCCGCCGCCCGGCACCTCCCGCCGGGGCGTGGCGGATGCTGCGGGGGTCGCGCTGAGGGGGCGGTGGCGGAGGAGGAGGAGGAGGAAGAGGAGGAGGAGGAGGAAGAGGAGGAGGAGGAGGTGGCGGCCGCGACCGGCTGATGTGGGCCCGGCCGCCCCACCGCCACCCCGCAGGTGAGAGGGGCTGCAGGTGTTCGCCCCGTTGGGCTTTATCCCCTTCCCGCCGGCGGTAGGCCCTGCTGGGCCTTCCCGGGGGGGCGGCCGGAGCCCCTTGGTGGGCCGGTGGCGGAGCAGGCCGTGCCCAGGGAGGGGAGGGCCAGCCCGGTCTCTGCCGGTGTGTGTGTGTGTGGGGGGGTTCTCCTGCCTTGTGCCGGCTTCTGAACCGGGCTGAAAGGTGCTCCCCGCCGCGGGGTTTGCTGTGAAGGCGTTCAGCGAGGGGAGCCCCGCCGAAAATGTGTGTGTG